>JAJOOG010012751.1:0-18996 GCA_029582565.1 Solanum infundibuliforme
AGAATTTACGCTAGGGCTTGGAGAGGAGAAGAAAGAAGAGAAAAGAGGAGAGAAATCAAGAAAATCGCCAAGAACGTTCAAGCTTTGCGAGTGGAATTTGTCGGGGGTGATCCCTACAAGGTATGTGAGATCACATAGTGTTGGGTTAGTTCACCCACACGCCAAACTTGTTTCAATTCAGCAAAATTGGAGTTGTTTGAATCTTAAGAAAGTGAAGTTCTTGAAGAACATTGTTGAATTCTTGTTGGTTGATTGTTGAATGCCTAGTGTTGATTTGATTCGTGTTTCTGTGTTGTTTTTCGAGTTAATTCTATTGGGTATTGAGGGTACTAATGATCCTAAGTGTTTGGGGAAAGAACCATAGAAGTTTAGAGGGTTTAGAGATGAAAAACGAAGGAGAAAAGTTGGACTTTTCTGGGCAAGGGGTTGGGGCGATGCACCTCTCAGAGCTCCCCACTTTAGAGTCTGAAGTTTGGGCTCTGGGGCGACATGCCAGCCAGAGCGCCACAACTTCATCTCTGAAGTTTGTGCTCTGGCGCCCCACGCCTCTCAGAGCGCCAAGGACGCCAGTTCACCCCATTCTTCCCCCATCTTTACGTACTAGTCTTTAAGTGATGTACCTATGTTTCCTAGTTGATTCTAACACTCTAAGGTACATCTAAACATCATGAAATCATCCATAAGCATGAGATCATGAACCTTGAATCCATAATCCAATTCAAGGAAAGTTAAGATCTAAGTTAAAGAAGTTAAGAGTCAAGTCTAGAAGTTGAGAAGCAAGTCAAATCAAAGTTTTTTTTAAAGTTTTCAAGAGTCTTTAATAATGTTTTAAATTCATTTTAAGACTCAAGTTTTCAAGTTAAGCAAAGAGTAAAGAGTTGAGTTCATTTCTCAAAAAGCTATTAGAGAGCTAAGTATTCCAAAGAAGTTTATAAATGTTTTCACATTTGAGCAAGAAAGGGAACATCAATTCCAAGAGAGCTTTTAATTTAAGTTTTGAGTAATTATCTCAAACCAAAGAAAGAAGTTTGTTTTTAAAACATATGAGCTAAGTAGATTTTTGTGAGTAGTATTGAGCACTGATATGGGGATGCGAGTTCATATTAACTCAAGTCTTGATAAACCATGTAGTCATTATATGTATTAATGGGTCATACTTTTTAGATGATCACATAAGTTAAGCTAGTGGATCCACTAAGTTAAGCGTTCTATATGACGACAAAATATATGACAGTTCTGGCAGCGTGGGCAAGACACTGTATCACCACTTAGGCTCATAATGGTAGTTGTCGGTTAGAGAATCTCCCACATAAGCTATATTATTTTATTATATGTGTAAAGTTGAGTTTGTTACTGCATTCCTTTAACGAACTAAGTTGCTTTTACTGTTTATAAAGCTTTTAATATATTACATGTGTTCATTGCTTTATTTTGAGTTAAGTTATTCATGAGTTGAGAAGAGCCAAGGTAAGTGTTTCTTTCAGAATCTTTTCAAGCCTATATTGTTTAGTATTCCAACTCGCATACTCGTACATTCAATGTACTGATACCAGTTGGCCTGCATCGTCTTATGATGCAGACGCAGGTAACTAGGATCGGCACACAAAGCCTCGTTGATCCAGCTTGAGCACTCAGAGTCTGTGGTGAGCTTCCTTGCATTCGGATGACTCTTTTATTTGCTTTCTAGTTTAGTTAACTAGGATGTTGTGGGGTTTGTCCCAACATCCATCTCAGTTGTTTTAGTGGCTTCATAGACAGTCAGTTATTAGTTCTTTAGTCTTCTCATTTTATCTTATGTTAAGACTTGAGTTGCCATTTTGGCCAAGTTGAATGTTTAATTCTTTTAACATTCTAAGTTATATTATTAAGCTATTTGAGAAAGTTCTTTTGATCATTGTAATCATGCTTAGAGTCTTCGAGTGCCAGCCACGTCCAGGGAGTAGGCTCAGGGTGTGACAGTTGATACAAAGCAAAAGAGATAGAGTAGAAGGCCTTTTTCATCTTCTTTTTTTCTTTTAGTAGATCAAATTGTTGAATTTTTATTTTATTTTTTGTTGTTCATATTTTTCTGATATATATGGGTTCTGTTTTTTTAATGTATCTAGTTGCTTTTGTTTCTTAAATTAATGTATAATGCATTCGTTTCAACATTATGATACATTACAATTTTATCAAGAGTTGTTGGTGGTTCCAGCTTTGGTTTGAGATCCATGGGTGACGCCATTGTTGAAAGTGAAAAAAAGCTACAAGAGTTGATACAGAGCAAAGGAGAAAGTGTGGAAGAATTTCTTCATCATTTTATTTTGTTGTTTTTGGCTGATCAAATTGTTGATACATAAACACTAATGTTTTATAACAAAATCAGTTTTATCATATTCACAGTTATGTATTAGATATTGTGATGTATCACATGTTGTTAAGTATCTGCAATATCGTTTTATAAATAAATCAGTGTATATCATATTCATAGTTTTTTTTTATCTGATACATAACTATGTAAAATTGTCAACTTTTTTTTTGAATCTATTACGATTTGGGAGAGATTTGAGAGAAGAAAATTTGAATTGTTTGGAGTTGTTATTTGGGAGAGATTGACATCAATTTGATTTACATGATTCGGGGAACTGAAGTTTAATTTTATATTTAATTTCCTTTTAAATCTCAACAAACTAGTTGTATAATGTATCAAATGTGGTGTATCCGGAAGAATGAGATGTATTTGGATGACAACAATTTTAGGGGATTTTTGTAAATTGAAAAAGAGTAGGGATATGATGTAATTTGCTCCTTACACTATGAGATTCCTAAAATTTTACATTGGATAAATTACTTATATACACAAGTTTAATTTACTTATTCTCTATTTTTCCCTACCTTTTAAAAATATTACTTAAATCCCTTCTTTCTATTAATTTTAAAAAATACCCGATACATAAAAGTCACCAGCCAAATCCACATTCACCACTCTCTTTTTCTCTCCTATTTTCTCTCCCTAAATTCACTCCAAATTCTTAGCAGTTACAAAATCTATATCCAAATTTGATTTTCAACAATTTTAAACTAACAAAACATTAAAAAGAAAATTAAAAAAAAATTAAAAAAATTTAAACTAACCAAATATAAAAAAAATTTTACGAAAAATGTTTTCCACAATACCAGATACAAACCTTGTTTCTTTTTCATATTTTGTTTATACTTTATTTTTGCTCTTTGGAGTATCTTCGTATATCACAATATACATACCCAAAAAATTATACTTGACAATCAATAAGTATCATCAATTATTCATTTTTGTGATTTGTTTATCCTTAAATTCTTTGCATTAAAATTTGAACACGTTATGAGAATATCACTCGATTCTTATAAAATCAAGTTTTTTTTAAAAAAATAAAATTTAAGTTTTAAAGTCATATTGTTGTAAAATCAAAATGATTTAATGTATTCGAATAACTGAATATTTTTTAGTAATCTTCGCACAACACGCAGACATGTATACTAGTAATTATATATAAAAAAGAAAAAATTAGTTAAATGAAATAGATAGTCCTGCAAAAAAAAAATATATTTTCCGGCCGTTATCTACCTTGATCTAATTACATGAAAAAACAACAATCTCAAAATAACACAAGAGTATAATAGAAAATAATTTTTTTTGTAGAATTTTAAATTAAACTTAAGATTAAGTGGAAAACAATGAACCAAAGACTTGACAGAAAATAAATATTAATCTTTGCGTTATTAATTTCTTCATTACTAATCCCTGCATTATCAATGTTTGTACCAAACGACCCCTAAGATACTGAAACTATTATTCAAACTGTAACTATTTTTAGCCCTCACATAACAACTAGCTAGTTGCCATAACATATTAGTTGACATACCTTTTACAATTTATATTATCATATAATTGTATTTATTTATGTGATTAACTTTTTCAGTCCAAATGTACGTGGCATCGTTGAAATTTTGAAATTTTAAATTTTAAATTTGAGATGACTAATTGCTAATTTAAGCAATTAAAAGTTTCATATGTAACAAATTTTGTTATGTACTCTCTCTCTATATATATATAATACAACACCACATGTATCTTAGGCGTATCTCATATAAAATGCATCATTTTAAATTTATTTAAAAAAAAACAAGATCAAACTTATTACAATTTTCAATTGGGAAAAAGGTCTGAAAAATACTTCAATGTTGGCCAAAATTGCTATTACGATACCAAACTTTATGGAAGACCTTTTACCCTTCTACAATTTTTAATAGTGTATTTTAAAGGTATGTATGTGTCCACGTGGACACGTTACTATTTATAATTATGCAATATTTATGATGTCCACGTGGACACATATATAGTTATATACCTTTAAAATACACTATAGTATAGGGGTAAAAGGTCATTTCCAAAGTTCGATATTGTTACATGCAACAATTTCGATAAAAGTTGGGATAATATTTTAGACCTTTTCTCCTTTAAAATTTGAATACAATTTTGCTGGAAAAAATAAATAAAAACTTTAGCTTGCGTTGCGGGGCGTGTGGATGCGGCCATGCAAGTTGAATGGACGCAAGTGAAAATGTTGAGTCTGGAGCCAAAAGGGCAACTTTTTTCTTTCAAAAAACTAAAACAGCACATCAAAAAAAATTTAACCAAAAGGGCAATATTGCTCCGTCATGAGCGATTTTTTTCTGACAAAAGTTGACGTCATCTGTTAAAAAAAAATAAAAATCGTTGCCTTAGCAGCAATTTTCTAAAAAAAAACTGTTTTTCTTCAAAATCGCTGCCAAGAATTTTTTTAAAAAAAGTTTTTTTTTAAAACCGCTATACTTCTAGCGATTTTGAAATATTAAAAAAAAATCAGGAATTTTTTTTGATGTGTTTAATCTTGCCCCTTTTGAAGTTTTTTCTTTAATTCAATATTCTTTTATGAGGCATATGTTGTTGGTGATGGTGGTGATGGGGTTGAGTTTTGGACATTTGAAGACATTTAATTTGAAGAACAAAAGAGAGAGCATTAAGAATATGAATTATTTTTCTTAAATGGAAGAAGTAAAAAAGAGGAAGATAAGTGATGAAAGAAGGTGGAAAAGTGAAGAGCAGTGACATGGACGAAGTAAAAACGTTGTCCCTGCAGCGATGTAAGGAAAAAAAAAATTCGACTTGCTACAACAGCGATTTTTAATTAAAAAAAAAAAAAACTTTTGGACAAATTCGCTACTAGGGCAGTGATTTTTAGTCATTGTGTCAGAGGGAAATCGCTTCGTCAAGAGCGATTTTTCCCTTTTGGTTTTAAAAAAATTTGATGTGCCCTTTTGGAATTTTTGACAATTTTTTTTTGCTCTTTTGGTTCCGGACTCTGAAAATGTTTATGCAGGACAGGTTGAAATTTTGCGGGTGGAAACAAAATCCACCTGTCTCCGCCTGGTCCTTTGTCATCCCTAAATACAATTGAAAAACAGATTTTTTTCGAAAGCAAAAACGAGAAAACAATGAAGTATGAATACTAGGGAGATCAATAAGAAGATAATGATTTTCTGTATCCTCTATCCATCTTCATATACCGAATTGGCTGAACTTGTCAAATTAGTCCATCCTATGTGATCCCCATAATTGATTGAACTTTTTGTGGAATAATTCAGTTAGACCAATAACAAAAAGAAGAATTTGTTTAGATACTACTACATATTGACATTACATCCGTAAAAGTTGCATCATCAGTTTCCTCTAAATTTAGCTCTACCTTCTTGCATTTGATTAAATCATCATACAAGTAAGTTGGGAAAGTCAGGGAAACAGATTTTAGACCTTAAACATGATTGAAATAAAAAAAAAAGAAAAAAGAAGGCTACTTAAGGATGAGGTTATGTGAATATGACATTAACAAACATGCCCAATATATTTGAAAAACTTCTCAGTTTGAATAAGTAATGCATGCATGCATGTCAATGCAAAAGAATTTAGATTCACTATTATTTGTTAAACATCAATTAGAAAGAACAGATGAAACATAATCATGACGATTCAGTTAGGTTCCAACAAAATGAAACGTTCATCAAATTGTGTCAATAGTTAAATCTCTAGTATCTGGTTTTATATACTTTAAAAGTCTAGATTCAATGTGTGTGTGCATTCATGTTTATACCCCTCCAAAAACATGTTCTCCCAGTATACAAGGGCCAATTAATTCAGATAAGAATAGTATCTCCTCAGTTGCATATTATACAATTTTTACAGCACATTGTAACAACAATCATTATGGTAAAGATAAAGTTATGAAAGATTTTGAAAATATACACTTCACAAACTAATACAATATCGTAACTGACTTAAATCATTATTTCAAGCAAGAAGTTGATGAGAAATATAGTTAGCTATGGAGGAAAATATAGTGTACAGAATAAAGAAAATGACTCAATTAAGATGCACTATATCTTATACAAATTCTCTAATAAAATAAAAAATATCTTAAAATGTGTATACATATTGTGATAGAAAGAGATGTGATTTTCCAAATCAAGTTTGCTGGGAATACATTCTTGCACGTATTACAGCAATATCTAAAATATTCATATTGGTACTTCTTATGCACAGAGTCATTATTGCCTATAATACCATACCATTAAAGGTAAATTTTTGATTCTGACAATGCGAATATTCTTTGATTACTCATTGTTGTTTTCCTACTCCGGCCATGTGGGGGTTTTGCTGAGGATTTTATGAAGAATAGATAAGAAAAGCCTAAAAAATCATAGGAACTATAGGATCTTATGCTAGAAAGTTCAACAAATTATCTAAACAACCCATCCTTGATAGTCTAAAAGTAATGAGCTTATAGGGATGTTTGCACTCAAATAAATGATACTCATTCAAACTAAAGATTAGTACTATTACTGATACACCGAAGTCAAACAAATAGGCATAGGTATGAGTATTTTCATGCCTTTAACAAAATACTAGATATCAAAAAATGTATTCATAACAGATACTAGCAAATCTGGTTCTCATACTGATGTCAATGTAACTTACACCTTGAAGATTGAATCTCCGATGTCAGGTTCAAGTTTTATATACTTTGTAAGTCTAGATTCAATGTGTGAATGCATTAATGTTTGGACCCCTCCAAAAACATGTTCTCCCGGCATACACCGGTCATTTAGTTGAGATAAAAACATCTCCTCTGTTATGTATCATACAATTTTTACAGCACATTGTAACAACCGTCATTATGATAAAGATACAATTTTGATAATATAGACTTCACAAACTAATATGATACAATAACTGACTTAAATCACTATTTCAAGCAATAAGTTCATGGCAAATATAGACACACAAAAAAAACATAGTAAACAACAACTCAATAATCTCCATCAGTCCAAAAACAGTCATTAAGGTAAAGATAAAATTTTGAAATATTGATAGTATAGACTTCACAAACTGATATGATACAGTAACTAATTTAAATTATTATTTCAAGAAAGAAATTGATGAAAAATATAGACACCAACAAAGGGAAAACATAGTAAATAACAACTCAATAATCTTCATCAGTCCAAAAAATAATCATTACAATAAGATAATTTTTTAAAAAGATTTTGTTAATATAGACTTCACAAACTCACACTACAAGAAAAACTGTCTGCACTTTACCAATATGAATGTGTAGATCTGATCCAACAAAGATACGAGTTAAAGAAAAGGCATTAGATAACCTTTCACATGAAAACTATTGTTTAAGCTCTAATATGAATGTGTAGACTATACAGGGGAACTTCTTGAGTAGACGAAAAACAAAATTTGTTGGACAGACCATACTAGCTACTAAGAATGATCTTAGATTAGCTATAAAAAATCATAAGTTACTATTCAATCAAGAGAGATCTAGTCTAGTTATATAAGTAGAAATGTGATGTTTATTGTCGGAACTCCTAATTACAATGAAAAAATTTCAACAATACTTTTTCGTCACAAATAACATTCTAGGTACGGGAAAATTTCAGCAACATTTCTTCATTATTGGTTAAAATTTCAACAAGCACACAAATTCCATAATCAGCTACAAGAAAACAAGTACCATAATCAACAAGTACAAAAGTATCATAACAAGCGGAAAGTTCATAGGTGTTACTTGGCATTCTTGGATAAACAAAATACATATCTTCTAACTAAATCTCAAAAGAGTACTTACAATCCAGCCGTACTTTTGAAGAAACTTATTGATGTTCAGTCCATCATCTTTCCATTAATAGATTATACGTATGCTATCAAAAAGAGAAAAAAAAAATAGAAATATAAACATAGTATAATTCTATGTTGAGTTAGAAATTAAAGTTAGAATAACATTTTGACTGATAAATAAAATGAATGCTTGGCAAAGCCTTATGCAATCAAAAGATGCAAATAAAAGACTTCTGATAATTATCATTATAGCTAGTTCAACTTTAGGTGATTAATATTTTACTACTTCTGGTATTATGTTTGTCTAAACTTTAGTGTTCTATTTATTGTTCCTTATAATCTGTGTACTTATAATATTTGCATAATAAATTTAACAGAGGAATGAATACACAACAAATGTATCATACCATAATTGCAGTGTTCTTCAATTCCTCAAACAAAATTTAGCAATACTAGAAGGCAAAGCATGAAAAACTTCTTGTAAAAATTCAAGAAAATAAAAAAGTTGACTGACCAATTAACTTGGAAACATACAGCCACACAAAATTGAGAGGTATTCTATTCTTTTAAAAAGAATTCTCCACCTTTCATGATATATGTCAAGATAACTATTATTCTGCAAGCTCAAAAGGTTTCTAGCTAAAATAAACAAAGTCCATAAGTCATGAGAAAGGAAGCCTATTGATCGGAACAAAAATTCAAAGTTGAACAATATAATATATAACACTAATGAAGTGCTAATACCTAATAGATAGCTATGCTGCTCCGACTCTCCTAAAATGCTCCCGCACCCGTGTCGGATCCTCTAAAGCTGCACTAATTTTGGATGATCCAACATACACATGTCGACATTTTAAAAAGTCTGAGCAACCTAGATAGATAGTATGTATTTTCTCCTTAAAGGTATATATTTATACTTTAATCGACTAAATGTGGATCATATCATTCTAATGGGTCAGTGGATCCACTAGTGATGAAACAGATAGTGCACAAAAGAAGGAAAAAACATTTGCCGTATTGTTATGTATGAAGTTCATCCATTTGATAGCTCATATTTATCATAAAGTAGGTTATCACATCCTCATAGTATGTTTTATGCTAAAACAACCTAGTGATAAACACCATAAAAATTTCGAGTTACACAAAAATTCAGAACATTGACTGTTATTTTTCGCCAGCATATACAAAAATTCAGCAGTGAGTTCATCAATGTAAGATACATGTTTCCCCTTCATTGTATAAGTTTTCTATACAAGTTAAGAAGAGCATCAAAATTCAGAGTTAAAATTGTAACACCTCGCAATTTGAAGTAATTAGAAAGAAGCCAATAATTGGAAATAGTCATTTTTGGAAAGAAGGAAAATCTGGAAATTTACTCAAGTCAGGAAAAAGTGAGTTTTTGGTCAACTTCAAACGGCCATAACTTTCAGCTCCGGATGATTTAGGAGCACTTCCAGATATGGTAGGAAATCTCTTGGAATGATCTTTCCAACGCCGCCAATTTTCCGCTATTTCGAGTTTGTATGAGTGAGATACACCCATTGGAAGTTGGACTGTTCAAATAAGGAAATGCCCAATCCGGATTTTGAAGGGGTGTTTTGGTCTTTTCCATACCCTATTATTTTAATTCGTTTTTGGTGAATTAATTAAGGGTCTAAACTGAACTTTGTCAGTTTTACGCTTTTGGAAAAGATTTAGGGTTTTAGAGAAGAGGAGAGAAGAGAAGGAAAAACAAGGAAATCGTCAAGATCGTCGAATTTAGCTTGTGGATTTAGTCGAGGTGATCCCTACAAGGTATGTGAGATCACATAGCGTTGGGTTAGTTCACCCACACGACAATCATGATTCAATTCAGCAAGTTATATAGTTTTGAAAGCAAATCCTTTGAGTTCTTGATGATATTTGTTTGAATTTTTGTGGCTTGTGTTGTTGAGGTGTTCTTGAGATATAGCTCATGTTTCCGAGTGTAATTTCGAGTTAAATCTGATGTACTTTGAACATATAGTCGATTCTAAGTGTTTGGGGAAAAACCCAATGGAGTTTAGAGGGTTTAGAGCTGGAAAACGAAGAAGAAATTTCATCCGATGAAATTTGGGAGTGCCTCCGCGTCGCGGATCCACTTCGCAGTTTTGAAAAATTGTATTTTCGGGTCGTGGAGCGGTCACGGACCGTTTTGCCTCAAAAGTTGTTTTCGAACCAAAAATTTAAATGCTTTTCCGCGTCGCGGACCCACCCTCAGATATTGATTTTTTGTTTTTTTATCATGTTTAGCTATCTAAAATCATTCCTAAACATCATGAGATCTATCCTATCATAATCCTTGAATCCATAATTCAATTCAATGAGAGTTAAGAGTCAAGTCTAGAAGTTAAGAAGCAAGTCAAGTGAAGTTCTTAAAAGTTTTTCAAAAGTCTTTCACAAACGTTTTAACTTTGTTTTAAAGACTTAAGTTTCAATTAAGCAAAGACTAAATATTTAAAGTTCAAGTTAAGCAAAGAGTAAACTTTGAAGTTCATTTCTTCAAAAGAGTATATCGGGACTATGTATTCCCAAAGATTTAGTGTTTTCACATTTGAACAAGAAAGGAAACTGAGATTTCAAAGAGAGCCTTTGTGCTAGTTTTTCAGTAAAGAGGAAACTGAGATTTCCAAGAGAGATTTTAAGCTAAGTTTTGAGTAATTATCTCAAACAAAAGAAAGAAGTTTTGATTTAAATCATATGAGCTAAGTATATTTTGGGAGTAGTATTGAGCACCGATATGGGGATGCGAGTTCATATTAACTCAAGTCTCCATAAACCATGTAGCCATCATGGGTAGTAAAGGATCATACTTTTTAGATGATTCCTTAGTGCTTTTTAGCATAGACTAGTGGATCCACTTAGTGAGTTAGGTTCTATACCCCCGGCAAGGTATAAGACGGTCCTTGACAGCGTGAGGTAAAACATTGTATCATCACTTAGGCTCATAATGGTGGTTGTCGGTAAAGAATCTCCCACAGAAACTATATTACTTTATTATACAAGTAAAGTTGAGTTTGTTATTGCATTTTCTTTAACGAACTAAGTTGCTTACACTGTTTTACAAGCTTTCTATATATTGCATGTGTCTTATTGCTTTATATTTGAGTTAAGTTATTCAGAAGTTGAGAAAAACCAAGGTAAGTGTTCCTTTCAGATTCTTTTCAGGCCTATGTGTTGCATTAGCATTCCAACTTGCATACTCGTACATTCAATGTACTAATGTCACTTGGTCTGCATCGTATTTATGATGCAGACACAGGTAACCAGGATAAGTGTAACACCCCGTATCCAAAAACAGACCAGAATTTAAAATTTCAGAAGATGCAGGTGCAACCTATAGTCACCAGTCATGGACCGTGGATTGATCCACAGACCGTGTTGTGCGTCCGTGGTTCGATACTGCAACCCCTCCCCAGAACTTCCCTCAGATAATTTTGGCTAAGTGTTGACTCACGGTTAGGACCTACGGTCCGTGTCTGTAGATCGATGCTCCAGTCTCAGCCTCAGAATTAGTTTAAGTATGGGACCACGGAAGGACCTACGGTTCGTAGATCAGACTATGGCTTGTCATCCTTGTTTGTGGATCAGCCCCTTAGAATCCAGCCTCAACTTCTATCAATGGATGACCAATACGGACCGTAGATCGATCCACGATCCGTAGGTCGTGTCTGTTGGTCACTCCGACAACAATTAAGTTAGGGGTCTTTTGGTCTTTTCCTATTTCGTTGGTCTCCTAAACCTCGTCATTTTAACCCTAAATTACATGGTTTTAGTCAGTTTTTGCCTAGAAACATAACTAGAACTTACCCAAGTCAATTCATTAGTTCAAACTTAGAAAATTAGGAGCTTAAGAGGAGAAAAGAGTCAACCAAGCCCTAGTTATAGAACGCAACAGTTTCCATCAGTTTCAGCCCCGAAATCGAAAGATTTCCACGTGGAATTTATCACCAAGTATATGTGATTTCACTAGTGGATACCTTTCGTCCATTAGGTCCCTAGAATTCAGTCAGTTTCTTGATTCCATGATTATGAACAGACCTAGGGTTTCTAGAATGTAAGAAATCATCATGAATTAGTTAGTTTATTATTCCAAGTCAGATAATTATCATGTTATTACTCAGATATTTGCATGAATTTCAGAACCCTAGCTATGTATTTCATTAGCCCTTGAATTACACATGCTAGGTCAGATACTTCAATTATTCAGTAGACATGCCTTAGTTTATGAATGCATTATTATCAGATTAATTGTTGCATTCCCAGTTTTGCATGTTCAGTTTGAGCTATCCAGTATTTACAGAATTTTAGTCATAATGTGTTAATGACTTAATCTATTGGGAGTAGCATAATACCGAGTTGGACTAGGGTTCAGCGTACCCATATAGTCCCAGAACTACGAGTCACGTAGGAGTAAGTCCCCTCTGTGGGCATCATTTAGTGATTATGCCAGCATGCCTCTATACCTTTGGCCGGGTATATTGGGTCCTCTTGATGGGGGGGTATACATCGGACTCCACATTTAGCTCATGTGGTTTTATGTCGGTTATTAGTAGCTCCCACAGTTCAATCAGATTCTATTGCATTGACCACATTAACAAATCAGTCAGTAATTAGTCATCATGTTATAAATTGGTGATTGCATTCAGTTTAGCTCAGATTCAGTATTCTATCTTATGCATATTATACTTGTTTTATTGCTTGTTCAGTTATGTATTATGTTCAGTTTTATTCTATCCCTCATGCTCAGTACCTTCTAGCACTGACGCATATATTGCGCTACATCTTCTTGTGATGTAGGTTCAGGTACTCAGCAGTCAGATCACACTTAGATCGATTCTCGATCCTCAGTCCAGCAGATTCAGTGGTGAGTCCTCATTCTTCGAGGACTAGAGATAAGTTTATTTTATCGCCTTTAGCTCTAGTTTAAGTTTTGCTAGATCTAATTGGGGTATATCCCAACATTTCTAGTTTGTTTAGAGGCTTACATTTAGACATAGTCAGATTCAGCATTAGCGTCATGAGTTGATATATCTCTTGTATTAAACTCTCAGATTATTTGTATTCAGACAATTTATGGGTATTCCCCATCATTCTTATTTATGAGTTTTAGCTTCCGTATCAGTTTTATTATTCAGTTATCTTTAGTATTGCTCAGATTATGCCAGCAGGTTAGCTTAGGGTCACTTATGATCTTAGGTCTCGTGTTCGCATCCAGGGGGTAGCCTCGGGGCGTGACAAACTTGGTATCAGAGCACTAGGTTTAAGGGTCCTAGGATGTCTGAAAAAGCCGCACTAGGTAGAGTCCTTTTCATGGGTGTGTAATGTGCACCACATCTAATGAGAGGGAGGCTACACAGTGTTTTTACGAAAACTTCACTTTCTTGTTACTCTTATCGTGCGTAAGGTATGATCAAATTCCATTCTAACTTGATGTCTTGCGTTTCAGATCATGCCTCTTTGTAAAGCTAAGGCCAGGAATGCTAACGCAGTTCCCCCAGTCGCAGATCAGGATGTTTCAAATGCAGAGTTTTGGAATACCATTCAGATGTTAACTCAGAGTGACGCTAATCAGAACAATCAGCGGGCTCAAGCTCCAGTGAATGCTAATGGTGGAACAGCAGCGTCAAGGATCCGCGACTTTGTTAGAATGAATCTGCCTGAGTTGTTAGGTTCGCAGACTGGTAAGGATCCCCACAATTTCTTAGATGAGATCCTTGAGGTAATGCAGGTCATTGGGAATGATCGTGTTGAGTTGGCATCTTATCAATTGAAGGTTGTAGCTCACATATGGTATACTCGGTGGAAAGAAAACAGGGGTACAGATGTCGCGCCTATTTCTTGGGATTGTTTCAGTGAAACCTTTCTAGATAGGTTCTTCCCAAGGAAATTGAGAAAGGCAAAGGCTCAAGAATTCATGAACCTTAGGCAGGGTAATATGACGGTCCAAGAGTATGGGCTCAAGTTTATCCAACTCTCCAGGTATGCTCCACATATGGTTGTTGATTCCAGGGTACAGATGAATAAGTTTCTTTATGGAGTGTAAGATTTGGTAAAAGACAGAGTACATGAATGCTATGTTACTTGAGAATATGAACATCTCTAGGCTCATGACTCATGCTCAGCAGGTTGAGGGTGATAAGCTTAGGGAACAGGCTAAGGAGAGTAAGAAGGCTAGAACTGGGAACTATGAGTATTCTCAACAAAAAATCGGGTGGTGGAAATTGCTAGCAGAATCAGCAGAAGGTTTCAACCCCAGCCCCTTCATCAGCTAGTGTTCCATACTCCAAGAACAGGTTTGACCAGAAAGGTAGAGCCTTAGGCTCTAAGACTCAGAGAAATGTCTCAAGTAGTAAAACATACCCAACTGCTCCAAGTATGGTAAGAACCATTCGCGTGAATGCCTTGCAGGATAGAAATGATGTTTTGGGTGTGGTCAGTCTGGTCACAGATTAATGGATTGTCCTTCTAGACAAGGTCAAGGAGGTAATAATGGTATAGCTCAGTCTACAACTTCAGCAGCACCAGCAAGTCGCTCGATTCAGCAGGGTAACTCATCAGGTACAGGTGGCGGTCAGCGCCAGAACAAGTTGTATGCTCTTCAGGCTTGCCAGGATCAGAAAGTTTCTCTTGATGTAGTCACTGGTACGTTACGAGTCTTTGATCTTGATGTTTATGTTTTGTTAGATCCAGGGGTTACTATTTCTTTTGTTACTCCTTTCGTAGCAGTTAACTTTAAAGTCAGTCCAGAAACTCTCTCAGAACCCTTTTTAGTCTCTACTCTAGTCGGTGACCCAACTATAGCTAGACGGGTCTACAGAAATTGCCCTATCACAGTCCCTCAGAAAGTCACCTCAGCAGATCTTGTAGAGTTAGAAATGGTTGATTTTGATGTCATCCTAGGCATGGATTGGTTACATTCTTGTTATGCCTCAGTCGATTGTAGAACTAGGAATGTTCGTTTTCAATTTCCAAACGAACCAATCTTAGAATGGAAGGGTAGTAGCTTAGGGCCTAGGGGTAGCTTTATTTCTTACCTTAAGGCTAGAAAGATGATCTCTAAGGGTTATCTATATCATCTAGTTCGAGTTAAGGATTTTAGCTCTGAAACCCCAACTCTTGAGTCAGTTCCAGTAGTCAGTGAGTTTCCAGAAGTGTTTCTAGAATATCTTCCCAGAGTTCCTCCCAAAAGGGAAATCGACTTTGGAATTGATCTCATTTCAGATACCCAGCCTATTTTGATTCCTCCTTACAAAATGGCTCCAGCTGATCTTAAGGAATTGAAAGAACAGTTGAAATACCTTCTAGATAAGGGCTTCATCAGACCTAGTATCTCGTCATGGGGTACGCCAGTGTTGTTTGTGAAGAAGAAATATGGTTCACTCAGAATATGTATTGACTATAGACAGTTGAACAATGTCACCATCAAGAATAAGTACCATTTCCCCAGAATTAATGACTTGTTTAACCAACTTCAAGGTGCTAGTCATTTCTCTAAGATAGACCTCAGATCCGGTTATCATTAGCTCAGAGTTAGAGATAGTGACATTCTGAAGACAGCCTTCAGAACTCGGTATGGTCATTATGAATTTGTAGTGATGTCTTTTGGACTAACCAATGCTCCTGCAGCCTTCATGGATTTGATGAACAGAGTGTTCAAGCAATATTTGGACTTGTTCGTTATCGTCTGTATTGATGATATCCTCATTTACTCTAGGAATGAGGAATAGCATGCGAATCATTTGAGGGTTGTTCTACAGATTCTCAAAGATCACCAGTTGTTCGCTAAGTTTAGCAAATGTGAGTTTTGGTTGCAATATGTTGCTTTCCTTGGTCACATTGTGTCTAAAGAAGGGATCCGATTGGATTCTCAGAAAATAGAAGCAGTGAAACAATGACCTAGACCTATCTCTCCGACAGACATTAGAAGTTTCTTAGGTTTAACGAGATATTACAGAAGGTTTGTGGAAGGATTTTCGTCCGTAGCCTCTCCATTGTCTAAGTTGACTCAGAAAAAGGTTAGGTTCAGTGGTCAGATGATTGTGAGAAAAGTTTTGCAGAATTGAAAACTAGGTTGACTACAGCTCCTATTTTGACTCTACCATATGGTTCAAATAGTTATGTGATCTATTGTGATGCATCCAGAGTTGGCCTAGGTTGTGTGTTGATGCAGCGAGATAAGGTTATAGCTTATGCTTCTAGACAACTTAAGGTGCATGAGAAGAACTATCCAACTCATGACCTCGAGCTCGTAGCAGTGGTGTTTGCACTTAAGATATGGAGACATTACTTGTATGGTGTTCACGTTGATGAGTTCACAGACCATAAGAGCCTTCAGTATCTGTTCACCCAGAAATAGTTGAATCTTCGCCAGAGGAGATGGCTAGAGTTCCTCAAGGACTACGACATGAATGTGCATTACCATCCTGGCAAGGTCAATGTAGTAGCAGATGCTCTTAGCAGACTATCTATGGGTAGTGTAGCACATTTTGAGGAAGAAATAATAGAGCTAGTGAAGGATGTTCACAGGCTTGCTCGCTTGGGAGTTCACCTTATGAGCATATCAGAAAATGGTGTAACAGTTCAGAATGGGGCAGAATCTTCTTTGGTAGTGGAGGTTAAAGAAAAGAAAGACAGTGACCCAATCTTGCTTGAACTTAAGGGTGCAGTCCACAAACAGAGAGTGGAGGTTTTCTCCCAAGGGGGAGATGGTGTGCTTCGTTATCAAGGTAGATTGTGTGTTCCTGATGTGGATAAATTGAGACAACATATTCTTGCAGATGCCCATAACTCCAGATATTCTATTCATCCAGGCTCCACTAAGATGTACCACGATCTGCGGGAAGTCTATTGGTGGAATGACATAAAGAGGGATATAGCAGATTTTGTGAGTAAGTGCCCCAATTGCCAACAAGTAAAGGTAGAGCATCAGAAACCCGGGGGTATGACCAAAGAAATTGACATTCCTACTTGGAAATGGGAAGTGATCAACATGGATTTCATTACAGGGTTACCTCGTACTCGCAGACAACATGACTCTATTTGGGTGATAGTGGACAGAATGATTAAGTCTTCTCGATTTTTGGCGATCAAGACTACAGATTCGACGGAGGACTACATCAAGCTTTACATTAATGAGATAGTTAGGTCGCATGGGGTTCCTTTGTCTATCATTTCAGATAGAGGTCCTCAGTTTACCTCTTATTTTTGGAAGTCATTTCAGAAAGGTCTTGGTACTCAGGTTAACCTTAGCACAACATTTCATCCACAGATGGATGGTCAGGCAGAGCGTACCATTCAAACCTTAGAGGACATGTTGAGAGCTTGTGTGATCAATTTCAAGGGTAATTGGGATGATCATCTCCCTCTTATAGAGTTCGCCTATAACAATAGTTACCATTCTAGCATTCAGATGGCTCTTTATGAAGCATTGTATGGGCGTAGATGCAGATCTCTTATTGGTTGGTTTGAAGTAGGTAAAGCAGCCTTGATAGGTCCAAATACAGTCCATAATGCTATGGAAAAAGTGCAACTCATTAGAGATAGACTTAAGACAGGTCAGAGTCGGCAGAAACTTATGCAGATGTGAGAAGAATGGAACTAGAGTTCCAGGTTGATGAATGGGTTTTCCTGAAAGTGTCACTTATGAAAGGGGTGATGAGATTTGGCTAGAAAGGAAAGCTCCGTCCAAGATATGTAGGCCCTTACAAGATTCTGAAAAGGATTGGAAATGTGGCCTACGAGTTAGAGTTGCCAATAAAATTAGCAACAGTGCATTCGGTTTTCCACATTTCACTTTTGAAGAAGTGTGTGGGTGATCCAGCATCCATAGTGCCATTAGAGAGTGTGGTTGTGAAAGATAGTCTTTCTTATGAGGATGTACCAATTGAGATTCTCGATCGACAAGTTAGAAGATTGAGAAACAAAGAAGTCGCTTCAGTCAAGGTTTTGTGGAGGAATCAGTCTGTAGAGGGAGATACTTGGGAAGCAGAATCAGCCATGAAGTCCAAGTATCCTCATCTCTTTCCTTCCGATTCCACTCCATCTTGATGTAATAGTTCCTCTTCAGTTTTTCAGTCATTCATGCTCAGATTTAGTCTTAGAATCATGTTCCTTCAGTTAGTACTTGCATTTTCAGCGTATTTGCATGTCTTGGAACTCAGTTCAGTCAGAAATTCAGTCTTCAGTGTTTAGCGGTAGGGTTTGCAGCTCTTTCCCTCCATCCAACTAGTTTAGTATTCATTTGAGGATGAATGATCCCAAGGGGGAGATAATTTAACACCCCGTATTCGAAAACACACCAGAATTTAAAATTTCAGAAGATGCAGGTGCAACCTACGGTCACCAGTCACGGACCGTGGATTGATCCATGGACCATGTTGTGCATCCGTGGTTCGATATTGCAACCCCTCCCCAGAACTTCCCTTAGATTTGGCTAAGTGTTGACTCACGGTCAGGACCTACGGTCTGTAGATCAGACGACGGACCATGGTACGTGTTCGTAAATCGATGCTCCAGTCTCAGCCTCAGAATTTGTCTAAGTATGGGACCACGGAAGGACCTACGTGTCACGACCCGGGATCACCCCCTAGTCGTAACCGGCGTACTCAACCTCGAAGAGGTCTAATACAAGCCTCTTAGCATTCATTCATCGCATAGACACTAAAACCATAAGGAATTAAGAACTTTCTTTACCAAGAAAACATTTCATAAAGAATAAAAACAATAGCAAGCGGAAGACTTTCTAGACTTTATACATGATGTCTCAAAACCATCTAATACTTTAGAGTACAAAA
>JAJOOG010012752.1:0-25467 GCA_029582565.1 Solanum infundibuliforme
TTGGATTTTGCTCCCAATGGCATACCCAAATATGTTGTAGGTAGAGTACCTACTTCACCCCCTAGAATTGAAGCTAACAAGTCTATGTTGTTGACCTCATTGATAGTATACATAGAACTTTTAGTCCAATTAATGTGCAACCCGGATACCCCTTCAAACAGCACCAGGATCACCCTTAAGTATTTCAATTGGTCTTCCTCAGCTCCACAAAAAATCAGTGTATCATCTGCATACTGAAGATGTGTCACCTCCAAGCTTTCTGTATTTTCTCTAGCCACGTCAAAACCTTTTACCCATCCTCTCATAATGCCATAATATTAGTGTGGCTATACAAGCTTTTGCATGAAAGGTAAAATTGGAAGTTTAACAGTGAAAAAAAGACTTTTGTAACTTGTAGTCTTAAACATGTTGTAACATTTATGTGGTTATAAAAACTTCTCATCAAGGGTAAAAAGGGAAAGTTTAAGAAAAATATGTATCTTTTGAAACTTGTGGTTATAAACAAAACCTAGGTGATTTTTCAAGTACTTGATCACCTCCACCGTCAACCGGTAGGTTGAGGGTTCGAGTCACGCTGGAGGGTAAGTGAGAACGCTATTGTGCACATGGGCTATACTGGATACTTGCTACCTCCTACTAGTAGCAGGTAACTCTTCTACAAGTCTTAGATAGATGGGGGAAAAATCATCTGGTGGTATTTGTTTGCCAGGATTTAAACTTTGGTCCCAAGATTCTTTCCCACTTTATTCATAGTTAGGCCATACCCTTGGTTGTATGCTATGGGGAAAAATTATTAGGTTTACTAGTAATTGAAGTAGCTTAATTGCTTACCAAGGTCTCTTAACTTTGACTGAGTTTCAGAGGAAAAGGAGTAGCACAAAATGAGCTTGGCAAAGACTTTAAGATCAAAGGCAACGACATGTTTTACATAGTGAGGAAGCTTGAAAAACGAGGATTGATTGTCAGACAGCCAACAATCCTTAGGATTAGAGACATGGGTCCAGTTTCTACCAATATGCTCTATTTATCCCGCTATGCAAAGAATTTGGGTAGTCAACAAAGGCTTGAGATAACCAAGGGGGTTAATTCCTTGGAGGATAGTGAGATCACTGATGGTGAAGATGAAAATAGTGTTGGTGTTGCTGAGGAATCTCTTGATGTAGATCTGTGCGTAAAAGATTTTCTACCAGAACTAGAAGCCGTCTGTGATAAGCTTGAAAATGCTGAGGGAAAGGTTGGTTTTGATGTTGAATGCTCCATCTATCTGGCTTTTAAATGTACTCTATTGCTGATTCTTTTATTTATTTTAATTTATGAAGGTCCTTGCTATGGCTGATATCAAGCCAGAACTTGGTTATCAAGGGACTCGTGGGCATAGGAGATGGAGATATGTATGTTCTTCCTTTTTATTATTTTGTATCTTCAGTATGTTGCAACTCATAAACCCATCTCATGCATCATATTTAAATCCAAATTTTTTACTCCTAGATTCTCAAGAAGCTGAAGGAGGCTCACTTGGTGAAGGAGGACGAGGTCATTATGGATGGGAAGGTCAGTGAAAAGTACTGGCTTATAAGTACCAACTGCTCTGGGTTTCATCTGTTACATTTTAGACTTTCCATACAAGTATCTAAGACACCTTGAAAGTGCCCATGGCTTTACTGCATATACTCCCATTTCTTCTACTGTTTCTCCTTTTCCTTTATGGACTTAAAGTCCTAGGGTAATTATAATTCTTTTCTAACATTTTCTCCTATTGGAATCATGGATTGAACATCTTTGTTGGGAATCCACTGAAAATTGGTCAAATTGCATCAGCTTTCTGAACAAATCTAATCTAGCGGAAATCAGTTTAATTTTTGTTGATTATTTATGCTAGATTTCCTTTTTGTTTGATAGGTGTTTCAATCAACTTTGTATCTTACAGTAAAGAAAGTTTTTGACTAGATCTTTTGCAGCTGTTTAGTCTAACTTGTACTTTAGGGAAGTATATTCTTGACTTTCAACTTAAAGCAGTTCTGATAATAGATAAAGTGAGAGACGCTTAAATATTTACGTAATACTTTGATGAATTGTATACATGTTGGAAGAAGTAATTCTTTTTCTTACCAAAGACTATTTGCTGATTCAACCTAGTTAATGCAACTGAATGACATATTGTCCTTTTCTGAAAGTTGTTATTGGCCCAAAATTTTGAATTGTGATTTACTGCATTGGAAACTGAGACTGAAATACATACGTACACAAGGTTTGCAATTCCATAAAATTAAAGAGATTATGACAAATTTCTTGCTAAATAAAGGTCAATCTTACCTAAACTCAAGCTTGGACTTTAGTGGAAGGGAAGTATTTATTTTTTGGTGGTTCTTGGATTCTTTTTAGTTTTATACTTTGATTCATGTGGTTATTGGATCTTAATAAGATATAAGAGTTGTATCTGGAGATTGGAAGCGGCTATTGTCTTCTGCTAAGTTACTCTTTAAATTTTTTTCTGTAAATTCTCAAACACATTGTATGAATTTCGTTGAAATTAGTGTCCAAAGAGTAGCGCAAAGATTCATTGGGTTGAGCTGATCCTTTTCTTTATTTTTTCCCTTACTTTGGGAGAGGGAGAGGGGGATTTTGTCAGAGAGGCTTACACCTAAAACTTGAATGATATCTAGTTTACTAACTATTGAATTGATTCCAGTGCAAGTTTTTTAGCTTCACCTTATCCCACAGGCCACAGCTGTCATCCACAACTTTTTTGTAAAAGAATAATTCTTAGTTTCACCATTTCTTGTCTTCATTTTCTTTCTAACTAAACAAATTTCGGAGTACCACTTTTTTTCCTGTATAATCGATTTAAAAAAAAAACATATGTGCCATAACAAAAGTGTAGAAACAGTCGTAAGCTCTTACATATTTTATAGGAATTAGGACTTTGACTGGCTAATTAATTGCTTATCATATGCCCGCATTGCAGGAGGTCAAGTGTCTACATCTGTTGAAGGGTTTTTCACCAAAACATTTTGAAACAATGATGAAAAAGGGCAAGGGAGGTCATAATTCAGACCTGCTTTTAGAGCTTCCTATTGAGCATCAAATTTACGATATGGTTGATGCTGAGGGAGATAGAGGGTTGCCCTTCAATCAGGTATTGGATGTTTTCTTTTATGAATGTCAAAACTAATGTTGATATCATTTTACTATTGCTATTTTACGTGTATATTGTCTTCTTCATTTTGGTGTAATTTCACCCAAGCTGTAATTTGTGTCCTGGATCATATTTTCTGATTCTTTTCGCAGTCAACTTTGAACTTAAGTTGATTATGTCTTTACGATCACTTTTAGGTGTAATTTCACCGAAAGCCTCATTTTTATCTTTATGATTTGTTGAAGTGTGTGACCATCTCATTTAAAAGCTTAAGATTTAATTATATTCTCAACACACCCCCTCACGTGCGGGCCTGATTCTTTTTCATGGTCAAGCACGTGAAATTCTTTTTAATTTTGGGTGGCAGTGAGATTCGATCGCAGCCTATTCTGATACCATGTTGAAGTGTGTGGCCATCTCATCTAAAAACTTAAGCTGTTAGAGAGAGCACACTTTTATTATTTAATTATATTCTCAACATGATCATTCTTCAAGCCTTGGATCATATTTTGAATCTTTTGTGAGTCAGCATTTTGTGATTTGGTACTCATTTATATGTATACTATGAAAAAAATGACAAAAGAAGAGACATCAAATGTGTATTTACAGAGTCCCCCCCCCCCCTCCCCTCGGCCCCTCCAACACACACACAAAGGGATTTTGTCTAATGGTAAGAAAGTAACACGTGGTGTGTTTATTAGATGCACATCACTGGTTCAAATTTTACCGCAGACAAAGATTGGTATTTAAGTGAGAAGGGTAGAGGGTGGGCGTATTATCCGCCAAGTTCTGAACCCTATGTCTTTAACCCTAGTGATTTCTCAATTGTAAAAGAAATAATTATATAGTTGACTAGTATATTGTAATGACCTCAATTGAGATCTCGAAATCGAATTGCAGAAATTTAAATTGGACTATATATATATATATACATATGTATGTATTTTTGCTCCATTTGCACCTTTTTCATTAAAGCCCACAATTTATTTGCGCTAAAAGCTCCAACAGACCTCAGAGATTTTTTGCGCTTTTCGCTTTTGATAATACTGCATACAAATCACAATGTTGGTTGAATATGAATATTATTGGGCGGGTTGGGTTATGACCCACAATTCAATCCATCTTGACCTAACCCATTTTGACCCAAATAAATTTTGTGCTGGTTGGATTGCTATCCGTTTATTAACTAACTCGTTTTGACTCGCCCAAATTTAACCCAACCTGCTCATTTGAGTTTTGACACACAAAAGTAGAAGCAACTTTTCTGTTCTGGGGAAGGAGTTACAAATTTCTGACTGCATAGTCTCTCTATTTTGGTGGTGTAAAGAGAATTGAATAGAGGAAGTAGATTAACTTGTAGACTTCTTAGGTGCCTTTGGTGGTGCCTCTGGGAGCTAAAAGCAGGTCTATAGGTATTTGGAATGGGGTGATTGAAAAGTGTGAAAGAAGATTGGTGAATAGGAAGAGCCAATATCTTTCCCTAGGGGGAAGACTAACACTTATTATTAGTGTCTTGGATTCTATGCCTACTTATATGATGTCCCTTTTTCCTATTCCTGATGGAGTAACTGATAGACTGAATGCTCTAAGAAGAAATTTTCTATGAGAAGGCAACAGTGAGACAAAAAAAATTTCACCTGGTTAAATGGAAAGCCTTGATTGGGAATAAACAAGCTGGAGGACTAGGGGTGAGAAACTTGAAGACTCAAAATCAATGTCTACTAATGAAATGGCTCTGGAGGCTAACCTCCAATGAACAAGCATTATGGAAGGAGGTGATTCAGGCCAAATATGAAATGGAAGATCACTGGTCAACTAACATGGTGACCAAGTACCAACACTTATGGAACCAGCCTTTGGAGAGCCATATGGAATCTCTGGCCAAAACTTAGAGGGAACTGCAAAATCAAGATTGGAAATGGTGTGAAGGTCTTATTTTGGGAAGATAGTTGGCTGGAACAAGGTCCTTTAAAAACCCTTTTCCCTGATGTGTTCATCCTCAACCAACAACAGAGGGCTACTGTGGCAGAGGTTTGGTCAAACTAAGGATGGAATCTGAGGTTCGGTTAGTTTAGCTACAAAATAAATATATTGCAAAAGGTTTGGTTAATATCCAGAGTTCTGTAGAATTCTACTACTCTCTGGATCTCCCAATCATTAAAAGGCTTTCTATAAGTTGCAATATATTTATTTTGTTTTACATTTGTGCCTCTTTTAAGATTGCTTTTCAGTTATAAGGTATGAAACACATTTATTGATTGGATTCATGTATTTGTGTGTGCATTTGACTTTTCAAATATGTCTCTTATGCGAGGGTTCCTTCAGATGTACATATGTGATATCAAAACTTTCCTTGCCATTATAATGATTTTTCAGGTATGCAAAAGGCTGGGATTAAGCAATAAACAACACTACAATCGGCTGTTTGATATTGTTCATAGATTCGGAATACATATGGAGCCAGAACTCATGAACAAAGCCAAGGTTTACCGACTCTGGACACCTGGAAACCATAATCCTGGAGCTTCACCTATCACTCTGAATAAACCAGTAGTAGACCCTTCCGAAATTTCTGGCTGCCCTCCACTTGGAACACATAGAGAATTTCAAGAGAACTCAGCATTAGCCAGACAAGATGTGGATGCTTCAGTTCCTGAAGGTAATGGTGTAGCTAATAGCCAAAATGTAAGCACAGGAACTTCCCCAGAAGTTTCTGATGGCTTGGTGCTGGATGAAAAGAATGGATCTGTCCCAGTTTGTCTGAGCAGTTCACTGGACTCGACCATCAAGGTAAGCAGTACCACTTCTGATGCAGAGTTGCAGATAGTGAGTGCAGCAGCATCATATGTTGCGCCAGAAGATGCACTGGCTCTTGCTGTGCCGACGCCTCCAAGACGCCGATCTTATCCGAGGTATCCCTGTCTCACATTGGAAGCAACCAGTGCAAAGAGGGAGCAGTGGATACTTAAATTTCTACAGGTGTTTTTA
The DNA here is from genome assembly GCA_029582565.1 of Solanum infundibuliforme. NCBI lineage: Eukaryota > Viridiplantae > Streptophyta > Magnoliopsida > Solanales > Solanaceae > Solanum > Solanum infundibuliforme. The sequence continues at coordinate 6,125 of JAJOOG010012752.1, forward strand.
TTTGCCCATTATTTTTAAGCTTTTCTGTCTGTTAGGATATTGCTACAGATAAAGGATCACAAATATATTTTCTTTAATCAGGAGGAGAAGTTCCTGGTCAAATCAGAGCTATACAGACGGCTTCAGGATCTTGAGAAGGAGAAGACGACAGAGACAGACAGAAAGACCTTAGATCGTTGTCTGAATAAGCTCTTGCAAGGAGGATATTGTAAACTTATCGTTGTTTATGTCCCTGTTCTAACAAATTGTAACCACAGTCGTAAGATACAGGTTGTTTTGCACCCTTCAGTTTCTAGCGTATCTGCTGAACAGATTCATGAGAGATTCAGGTCTTTTGAAACATACATCCGCACTCAAGCCTCTTCTCAATTGAAAAAGGGAGAGCCATTTCCTCAACTGAATGATCTTACCAGGACACATCAAAGCACAAAATTGAACCAAGCTGAGCGAGCTGAAGCTATGCGTACAAATGGATTTGTACTGGCCAAGATGGTTCGCACAAAGATTTTTCACATTTATCTATGGGAATATGTGAACAGTTTGCCTGGTTGTGAAGATGTTTTGTCATCTTTTAAAGATGGTCATGACCTAAAAAATCCTCATAGTACATCTAAATTAATTGATTTAAATGCAGCTATTAAGGCCATGCCGCTTGAACTGTTCTTACAAGTTGTTGGCTCTACTCAAAAGTTTGAGGATACGATCGAGAAATGTAAAAATGGGTTTCTCCTTTCTGATCTTCCTCAGTTGGAGTACAAGCATCTGATGGATATCCGAGCGACTGGACGACTATCATCATTGATTGACATTTTGCGACGTTTGAAGGTACAATGAATTTTACTTTGAGAATTTAGATTGTTGATGCTTGGAACCATGTGGTTACTGGAAAGGCTTAGAACTATTAAGATAGGAATGTTGCTACTGGAAAGAGGAGTTCATTGTTTTCCCAAAAGACGAATTTTCTTCTATATACATGCCTTATTTCTAGAGGAGCTAAAATGTTATCCAGCTGTTTGACTGGAGTTCACTTACAATCTCCATTATCCACTAAATGTATTCTAGATGCTTTTACAATAAAAGAGGATGATCCTGTGGCTATTGTAGACATCCTAGGATCCTTATAAGATGGAGGGGGGGGTCTAGTGATAGTTTTGCTTTTTTTCTTTATCTTTTTGTTTGATAGGCACACTCCTGTGGATGTAGGATATGCTGTAAATTTTTGGTTACCAGCTTTGGGCTGATGATTGATATACAAAACGTTACCTTTATAAAAAAGAGAGCATAGTGTAGTTCAGGTTGCTTGTAGAGAACCTGATACATGAAATTCAGTCACCGATAGCTCTTGACTAATTCAAAAATTATTTAAGGAAGAACCTTGATGAGAGTGAAAATTGTTTTCTTTGTAACTTCCCCAGCAACGTCTTTTTGCTGGTATTTCTAATGTATAAAGTTACTCTTTTCCGATAAAAAGAAAAGTTGTTAGCTTCCAGAATATTTAGAGCCTGCGGAGTACTCAAAGAAATAGCAGTTTCTGTAGTTGAAAGCTGTTTGCGACACTTGTAGGACGTCTTATAGGTATTGAGTTTCAGGATTAATATTCCTGATGATGCTTTCAGTTTGGTGTTATGTGGTATACCCCCTCTCTCCAATAAAGAAAAGAATACAAGAGAAAGAGTCAGAAATTATAATTGGTGCTAACTGCCTGACAACATATCTCTCCCTGTGAAATACATTCTTACTGGTCATTCCTATAAGTAAACGGAATCCCAAAGTTTCAATAACTAGTGCAAAAGCTGGCTATGTTGCTTGGACTCTTAAAAACTGTCAACGGGTGTATGTTGAATTCTCCAAAAGTAGTGCATTCTTGGAGGATTCGACACAGGTGCTGCAACATTTTTGAAGAGTCTGAGAAACATAGAAAACTGGTAATCATAATTCACTCTCTGAAAGAGAAAAAGCTTCATATATTGGAAAATCAAAACTGACTTATGGAATTCAGTATATTGAACTTCTTCCTACTCTTGTGTCTGTAAGAGTTTATGGTAGTTGTTATTGATGCAATAGTTAATTGGTTGTGTATTTTTCTTATGGCAGTTGATTAGGCTTGTATGTGGTGGACATCCAGAAAACACTGCAAATCTCCCTCATACTACTCTGACTCACGTATTGGAGCTTAAACCTTACATTGAGGAACCTGTTTGCTTAGTGGGTTCATCTCATTCTATTCATTGTCCAGATCTTCGCCCTCAAATCAGACATGATTTTGTTCTTTCAAGTAAAAAAGCTGTTGAGGAATACTGGAACACTTTAGAGTATTGCTATTCTGCTAGTGATCGTAAAGCCGCTTTGCATGCATTCCCCGGCTGCACAGTTAATGAGGTTTAATTCTTTCTATTTTCTTTGTCTTTCAGTGACTACTTTGAATTTCCATTCTTTGAGCATAGTGGATGTCCATGGGAAAGGCCAGACCACAGTAAGTCTATATTTGATACAGGCTTACCTTGCATTTCTAGAAGAGGCTGTTATAATCTTTTCTACAATTGAGTATTTGATCTACCTTAAGTGGTATCGTCAGCGTTTAAAGGACATAACAACTCGGGAAATGGCCAAGAGTTGACAATACTTCATGCAACAAAATGCGTAAAGCCAAGGGCCTTAATTAGCCAACTTATGATGAAGTTGTGCACTTAATAGCATGTCTAATTTCTGTAGAGTTCGATTGCATCCTTGAAATGGTTAAGAACGTGGGGAAATTTCTTGTTGTACTTCTATTTCTCTATGATTTGTTATTTATTATTGAAAAATTACTCCCTTTGTTCTGTTATACATGGCAGCTGGAATAGGAGTTCAAAATGTTACTGTGAGTCTGTGACTTGAATATTATATTTGCTAATAATTGAAGAAAAATATTTAAGTAACGCTTGAAGAGTTACCTTGATAGAGAAACCATCAAGTCAAAGTTTGAAAATTGAATTAATAGTAGTGATTTGAATTATTGAAAGTTGTGAAATTTGTATAGGAATGGAACTGGTGTTGAGCCTTTCGCCCAAAATAGAAAGTAAATAAGGATGAGTATTTTTTCTTTGATCTGTTAATTTGGAGGAATAAAGTGGATTGCCATGCAAGATACTTCTATGCCTATCTGAAAGAAAGATTGTCTTTTAGAACTTTCATTTGTTCATATAATAAGATGGTTTGCTTTACTTGGTTAGTCTCTTGCTCTTTTGCATGTTTGATGCTTCTTCGTGCTTAAGAACTTGCTGCTGAATGAGTATTATATTTGGAGAAATGTTATTTTTGTTTCATCTTCTGTAGCATTGTATTTAGGCTATCTGTCCCTCTTGATTATTTATTCTCAGTTTCTGGTTGTACTGAGAGGGAAGTAAAATGTTGGTCAGGTATTTCTTTTCCGATCATGGGCTTCAATCAGAGTTATGACAGCTGATCAGCGGGCTGAACTCCTTAAGCGTGTTATTAACGATGGCCCACAGAGGAAACTTTCATTCAAGGAATGTGAGGAGATTGCTAAAGATCTGAATTTGACTTTGGAGCAGGTTCTTCTGTGTTCTCTTTGCCTGCTCTCTGAGTTGCAATAAGAAAATTATTTAATCAACTTACAAGACATCTGGAAGTTGAATCTGTTAAAAAGTATTAATGTGGTAGTTTATCTAACTTAGCTGATCATTAGATATTATGAGATCATTTAGTAACTGTTTGCCTTTCATCAACTCGTTTCTTTTAATGGGATGCCAGAAATGTAGTTATGTTCTTGGCATTTGGAGAACTCATTTACACAAAAGTAGACATCTTCGATTTTGGTTGTTTTCAACGTAAAATCATGTCAAGTCTTACTCCGCATTTTTTTGGTTTTGAATTGTATGTGTTTATGTTGTGATGCTGCTATCAAGTTGAAAAAAACTTCATGCGCAACATAGTCTTTCCTCTTTAGTTTACTTATTTTGTTGGCCATCTTCCAGTAGTGTTAAAATCTGGATCCACTTGTAAGCCTATAAAAACAGAGTTGCTGAGGCATATATATTGGGAAATATGCTGCTGGCAAACTTGCTGATTCTAGGTTAACAATTTATTGTTGGAAACCAGACTTTCCAGATTAATGACTTGCTCGAATGTCAGTGTTTAATTGCAGTTCTGCCATAAAATAAGGTAGTTGCCATTTTTACGTGCTACTAGATGAGTAAAGCTGAATTAGTTTGGTATTGGAAGGTTAAAAAGGGGAAATAATAGAAAACACAAAAATATTGAAGAGACACCCAAGCTACTAGGCTAAGGGACAGAAGGAATCTTACCAGTGTTGATCTGAAAAAGGATATAGATGAGTTGCTGCTGATTTTGTAAAAAGAGAGAAGGAAGAAAAAGATGAGTCAAAAACAACAAAGCAAAAAAAAAAATGGAAGAGAGGTGAGTGGCGGTTGATGTTGACTCTGTAAAGGACTTCTAGTTAGACACATAAGGCCAGCGTTCACTGATAAAATAAAAGGTCAATATTGTACTTAATAATCTACACTCCTGACTAGTACTTATCTCTGTTAAGGGAGCAATAGTACTGCTCTTAATTATATTTTGTGCTCCTGACTCGAACATGTGCATGTTTTAGGGAAGCCACATCATTGTCATACAAATAAAAGAAGATACAGAGAAAATCATCAGGTTAAAGGACCAAAAGATTGCTTACGAGGGGCCAGGAGTAAAGTTTCTGTGTTGCCTTCAAATTTTTCCTACATCAGTTTATTACTAAATCTGTCACAAACAAGCAGTATGGTAGAAATCAGCTTCTATTTGCATGTAAACAGTGAACTCTCACTTTCTTGCTGCTCAACTTGATGAATTTGAAACTTTATCCTTTTTATTAGGGAGCACATTTAAATGATGAATCAGTGAATGCATCAAACAACACCTAATGATCACTTTTGCATGCATGAAGAGCTAAAGTAGTTTTCCATTAGAAATCGTCTTGATTGGTACTCTCTTATGTAATGGCTGAAGAAATTCTTCTAGACCTTAAGAGATTCTTATTTTTTGAAGGAAACTCTGTTTGTTTAAGCAAATTTAATTAAATTTGTTTTTAGACAGTCCCATTCTTGGGGAAGGCTCATTCTTACCTGTCACTGGAAAAAAAGAAAGAAGCTTTTTCCAATACTGATGTCTCATTTATATCATTAAAGTATGCAAGTCCTACATTTTTCAGTCAGGTTACTGTTCACCTGCAGGTCCTTCGTGTCTATCATGATAAACGACAACGACGACTTACCAGCTTTGACCGAGCTTCAGATGCTGGAAAGGACGAAATTCAGCCGCATCAAGGTACACCTACATTATCTCCAAAGAAAAGGAAAAGACCTGTAACAAGGAAATCTTCAAAGCCTGCGGAGGCTGGTACCGAGTTTGGACAGCCCCAGCCATTGAGCCAGATAGTCAACGAGGAACAAAGCTCTTTTCCGTCTACTTCATGTGCACAGACATGCAGCTTGGAGGGATATCACCTTCGAGATGACGTGGTAGCTGCTGAAGAGTCAGAATTACCTGAAGATGATGGGGTAGGACGTGCTTTTCTTGATAAAATTGCCTTGTCAAGAGCGAAGCCTACACGCAAGGGAAAGTTCTGGTGGACAGATGATGTAGATAGGTAAATCTTATGAATTATTCCTACCTCATGAGGTCAATAACCAAATGGCTGGTTGGTATGCACAGATTTTTTTCAAAAGTTCCCGATGATAATAAGATTTTTGAGCTTAAATTGTTGATTTACTGCTACATCCTTAATGCTACCCATGGTATCCTGTTGCCTGGATCTATTTGTATTTTTTAAGCTTATTACTTGGATTACATGAGAAACTTTATGTACAGGCAACTGGTGATCGAATATGCAAGACACCGAGCTTCTCTTGGAGCAAAATTCAATCGTGTAGACTGGGGAAAGCTTCATAATCTTCCAGCACCACCTGATGCCTGCAGAAGGAGAATGGCATCATTGAGAACAAATAGACAGTTCAGAAAATCTATTATGAGACTGTGTAATGTGCTTAGTCAGCGTTACGTGGATTACCTTGAGAAATCCAAAGATAAAAAATTGAACCATGAGGGTCATCAAGCAACACAGTGTTATTGTCTTAAAAATACCTCGAACTTCCTCTCTCAAGATCCATGGGATAACTTTGATGATGCCAATATAAAATTGGCCCTGGAAGATGCTCTGCGTCACAAAAAGATATCCAAATCGGAGACCTTGAAAGATGTTCAGCCTTTCTTTGATAACAGCTCAGATGTTAATACTGATGAAAGAGATGTGAGACTCATGCTTTCTTGTCAGTTATTTCATGAACTTCTGTGGCATAAATTAGTCGTTAATTACTTAAGATTTAGGCCTTAGCATTTCAACAAAAATATCAGCAACTTGAGGTGCCGGCACTTGCTGTAGGTTGTTTGCATAAGTGTAGCTTATCTTGTTTTTTGAAGAAACTGTGACTAACTCAATTTTTTTCTTTACAAGATTGCTATTTGAATTTTGTATTTAATTTGTTTGATGTTCCCCTCTCTTTCAGGTTTCTTGTGGTCCTCAATCAGTTTTACCAGTTTCTTGTGGCCAATATGTTGATAATTTTAGTGAAAATACTGAAGATTCTGGTACACCAATAAGCTCAAATAGGATCCCTCAGAAGTATGTGAATCTCACGATTGGTGGCATCCCCGTCAGTAAACGATTATATGAATCAGCAGCAGTTGCTAATGCTGCAGAGCTATTTAAGCTCATCTTTCTCTGTAGCTCAAAATCTCCACTTGTGCCAACCTTGCTTGCTGAAACTTTAAGGCGCTATTCTGAGCATGATCTCTTTGCTGCTTTCAACTACCTCAGGGAGAAAAAAGTTTTGGTAAATCTTGTTTTGTACTACTATGTATTTAGATGCTGGCCTTGGTACATTTTTGAATTATCTCTCCATGTCAAATTTATGTGATGAAATATATATTAGTCTACAGTTTCGGCAATTTTCAAAAATTCAATTTCATCAAACAATTGAAATTATTTTGTACTTTCATGTGATGTAGGACTAGCTTTTCATTCATCACTGTAATACTTTCTTCCACTTCAGTTAGTATATTAATATAAGTCAAATTAATGTCTTAAATTTTGTGCTAGTCAAATGCCATATAGAAAAACAGGAGTATAAATTTACAGCTTGTTTTTTTACAAGTAATCTGTCTTCACCTATGTCCTATAACTATAAACGTAAACTAATTGAAATTCACTATCAGTTTCTTCAGTAGGTGCAACTGTTGCTACAAAGACCCATCCTGTGTCTTGACCTATAATTAGAAAAAGATTTGTCTTCACCTTTTGTTTTCTCCTGCAAATATTTCCTAAGCTTTAAAAATTTCTCCTTGCAGATTGGGGGCCATTCCAATTGTCCTTTTGTCCTTTCTCAGACCTTCTTGAATTGTATAGAATTTTCTCCATTCCCAAGTGATACCGGAAAAAGAGCTGCTAAGTTTGCTAGCTGGCTTTGTGACAGAGAGAAGGAATTGATTGCTGAGGGGGTGGATCTTCCAACGGATTTGCAGTGTGGAGATGTTTACCACCTTCTTGCTCTGCTTTCTTCAGGAGAACTATCTATTGCACCATGCCTTCCCGATGAAGGTGTTGGAGAGGTTGAGGACTCCCGGACATCTAAACGCAAGAATGATGACAGTGAATTTTCTGACAGTGACAGGTATAAAAAGCTGAAAACTTCAATGGCAAGTGATAGTGAGCTTTGCTCACGCCGGGCAAAAGGTTTTCCAGGAATTAGGTTGTGCTTGAGGCATGCTACACTTTCAAGAATAAAAATTATGGATTTACTCAAAGACAGTGATAACTATACTTGTGCACAATCTGTTAAAGATCATCAAGCCACTGATATTGGCAGTGTCTCATTCGACTCAGATGACCAAGTAAATGAACTTCAAGATAGCGGGGTCCCATATACCGCAGTTTCTCTGACCGAGTCACAATGGCAAGCCATGACGACCTATGCTGAACGTGTTTGTTCCTTTGGTTCTTGTCTGGAACAGAACTCTCTGGTATATCCGGAAATGTTTAGATCTGTTTATTCAGCTATCCAAATGGCTGGTGACCAAGGTTTGTGCATGAAAGATATCTCGAGGATTCTAAAGATGCAAGGTATGTAACCACAAACCTACAAGGTCTTCTAACCCCGCCATTTAAATACTCATTACTTCTATTTATTTTATTTATTTTTACAGATAAAAAGCTTTCTGAAGCTGTCATTGAGGTGCTAGAAGCATTTGGACGAGTTTTGAAGGTGCGTCTGAATTAACAATTAGCTATCTTCCCTTGTTCTTTGCACCATTTGATGAAGTTTCATGCACCTGCTTAGAGTTACTAATGAAAGAATTCTGATGAAATCCTCAGTTATAGTTTATCTGATGTTATTTTTGTGAAATAAGACTTCTCACTCATTTACTGAATAGGAAATATTTGTAAATGGATTGTTTTAAAAAGAGTCTTTCTTGTAGAAGAAATAGAAGCTGTTGGTTCATTTGCTTTTAAAACCGATACTTGTAATGGTATGCTCAATGCGGATTCATTTGTGTGGAGTGTAAACTAGTTTTGCCTGAAACTCCTCTAGGTCTCTTCATTGTGTGTTTTACTTTTCTGTGTAGTGTGTTTGTCTTGTCACTTAAGCCTTGAATCTTGAGAATTTACTTCATCTGACACTGACTGATTGCTCCTGAAAACAGATGGATATTACTTTGAAATTCCCCGTAGCCCCCAAATTGTATTGTATTTAGAATAATGGCATATCTTGGTATGTTTTAACATGAATATGCCAGTTTAAAGTGTCAAATGATACTCCCTCTGTCCCATTTTATGTGGCACCCTTTCCTTTTTAGTCTGTCCCAAAAAGAATGTCACCTTCCTATAATTAGAAACAATTTTAACTTTTAAATTCCTCTTTTACCCTTAATGAAATGAAACTCAGCTACACAAATATGTAAGGATTGTTTTAGACCACAAGTTTCAAAAGTCTTCCTTTTTTTCTTAAACACCGTGCCAAGTCAAAGGGTGCCACATAAAATGGGACAGATGGAGTATTAAGAAAATTGTTGTTTATATAAAGAATCTACCATATATCGCCTAATTTTTTGTTAAAGCATGATGTACAATAAAGACGGGATGGAAAGAGAAGAAAATATGAGTTGAGAGGCCAAAATGCTTTGATGAGTTCCCTGATGTCTTGAGTTGGTTTAGTGATATGGAAAATTTTGGTAGGTTAAAAAATGAATCATGTGACTAGGCACCCAAATTGGCATAGTTGTCATGAACATGTACTTCAAAATTCTTGTATTACTTGTAGATTGCTCATCAGTTTAAGTTTGGTGTGTTGGTGTTCTTCTCAGTTAAGTGTTAGTATGTCTCTTGTGTTGTGAATTAATATAACATTGAGTCATGTGTTCTATGAATAAAATTGATGGACATGCTTAATTCGCTGCTGACCAGCGTCATCAATATTGTGTGGAGGTAGTCACTATAACTCAATAAAACCCATGACATTATGTATTAAGCTTGTTGTAGTTGTTTGTTTTACATGTGGTTTGATTAAGGAAAGATGGAACTATAGCTAGTGATGTAATTAATAGAGAATGGAACAGAGTGCAGTAGAAGGCCCATCTTCTATTCAACTAATCATCTAGTGGCACCACAAAATGCAGGTCAATGCTTATGACTCTATTCGGGTGGTTGATTCTTTATATCGTTCCAAGTACTTTTTGATTCCAGTGGCTGCTATTCATGAAGATGCTACATCATCTCCTTATGAAGATTCTGAGGCTAAAACATATGAGGAGTCTGCTACACATAATGGAGAAAATCATAAAGATGTGGAGTTGCAGAATTCTGATAAGGTACACAAAGTCACAATTCTTAATCTTCCTAAAGCGGTTGCTGAACCTTCAAGTAAAAAGCAAACCATCAATGAGGCAAAAGGTTGTCGGCCTACTGAAGCTAGTTCACCCACAAGAAATCACCCAGAAGAACCATATGATCTCCGCTCTACTGGTTTGCATTTGTGTAAGCCAATATTGCCTTGGCTAAATGGAGATGGTACTACAAATGAACGTGTCTACAAGGGGCTTGTACGCCGTGTTCTTGGCATAGTGATGCAAAATCCGGGAATAAAAGAGGTACGCCCTTTTACTTACATAAAAACATAGATACCTGATCATGACCAGTGAATCTGTGCAATTTAGAAGTATTACTTTCTAATTTTGTGCATAATGAATTGCTTCAAAATATTAGGGACAATTGATCCTTGTTGGTTGTAGAATAAATCAGTGAATTTCTTCTTAATTTTTGTCTAGTTCTCGTTGTTAATACAATATCTTCTTTTTTTCATTTTTCTTAGTCTTTAGTGCTAGGTTCATTTGCTTCTCTATCTTTTTCAATGTTCTCACAGATTTTGTGCTATGTTCTTGGGAACACCACTTCATATTGATTTGTTATACTTCATGTCATATGGATTCATTTCCTTATGAATACTGGAACTCAATCATTGATGATTGAATCATAGAGTCAATTCTTTTTCCTCATCTTGATCATTGGTGAACACTGCATACCAATTTAAACATCCATTTTCAGTTTGACTGTTTTATGTATAATCCATCCTCGTAGCAATATATATGTATATATATATATACACAGATACTTCTAATTTATATTATTAGTTTCAAACTGACTTCTTAATTATTGTTCAGGGTGATATTATCTGCCACATGCATGTTCTGAATCCTCAGGTATGATATTTATTTCTGTTTCCTCAAGACTTGTTTCTTCAGTCTGTTGATTATCAGATAAAATGTAACATGAAGCGGTATCATTGTTCTTGCCCAAGAAATGATAAAAATTCCAATGATCTCTTCTCCCAAGGTCTTCTTTCCATAAATTATGAGCTGCTCAAAATTTTCATGTTTTCTATTATACCAATCTGGGACTTCCTCTAGCCAGATTTCTTGCTTCTGAGTGCGCATTTGGAACCCCTGATGTGCCTTCTAAACATAAACAAAGTTCCATCTCTTTACCATACTTGTAGTTTCTACATACCGGGATATTTTCTAGTTAGTGAGATTGTGTGATCCTAGGACAGGGGCGGAGTTAGAAGCCCAGCTACGGGTCGAAACCAATAGCTTTTCCTCGAATAATGTAGTTGTGTTGAGAAATTTATTAAATATGTACACATTAAATTTAGAATCTAGTTATTAACACTTTGAAGTCATCGTTCTAAAATCCAGAACCCAAAAGGTTGAAATCCTGACTCCGTATCTCTTGAGGCAGAGAATTGCTGGCACCTAATAGTTCTACTTTTTTGGTCTGTAGATAGCAAAGAAAATCTAAGTTTTGGTAGTAATGGAGATCTTAAAGTCTCAACAATATTTCAAATCCTTTTGCTTGTAATGTGTTATGGGTCTCTACCTCAACGAGGTAGGGGTAACGTATGTGTACACTTTACCTACAGCAGATCCCACTTGTGGAATTACACTAAGTTATGTTGTTGTAGTAGTAATGTTTTATGGGCATGAGATAGACAAGACACTTTTACATCTTCTCATCTGCTAAAACATTCTTGTTGTGTCTTTCAGAGTTGCAGAAGTTTGTTAAACATGATGGTCCTGGATAACGTTATCTTTTCGCGTAAGATTCCTCAGGCAAATCCAAGCGGAGCACCAGCAATTCTGAGTAGTCTTATTGGTAGCCATTTCAAGAAATCAAAGTTAGTTTCAAGGGAACATTTCTTTGCAAACCCCTCTAGTACACACCTGTTGTAATGTAGGTAGATGTTGGATCTAGTTATGTGTTTGTTTTGATCTCTTCGTTCTCTTGGTTCGTGTTTGGGACTAAGGCATAGTTGTTGTTGTCATCTCCTAGTGCTGATCTTTGTATAGTAATTTTCCTAAAAATGCACAACTTGTTGCCCCGTCAGACACGGAAGCGGATGTAAATGTAATTTTAGGATTTCCATAAATCCAATAGCTTTTGCCTAAGAATTCACTAGTTATTATTCTTGTTACTAACTTGTGGTCAGTGTAGAAATGTATAAACTTCAATTCCTGAATTCGCCTCTGACATGTTCAGTTAACGAACTTGTTTAGGTAAGAAGAATCATTTGATCCCTATAAACTTTTCCATTTCCACTTGCGTACAAGGAAAATGAAAAGGGAATCAAGAAATTTGTTGTAAATCGATGCTTCTTTAATTCGGTAATGGTTAGTTTTAAATGAAGAAAAATATTTCACTTTTTTAGTATTACGCTAGAAAAAATGTTCAATTAGGAAATTAATCAACGTGCAAGTAAACACATTATATTGCAATTTTCACATTTACTACTTTTATAGATAATTAATTTAACTAATTTGAATTTACTTTATATAAATACATTAAGAGAGACTACTTCATATAAAAAAGAGATATCGTAGCTTCACGAGTTCATGCAAAGTCATACAACAAACATATGTAGTGAATTTACGTCATCGAGAATATTTTTACCATAACATGACTTTAAATTATATATATCATCATAATAATCAACCATAACATGAATTTAAATTATATATATCGTCATCATAATATGAATTTAAGTTATATACACCACCATATAAAAATTAGAGTTAGGTACTAGGTAAAATTAAGGTAATTTGTTGCATATGGTTGTTTAAGCCATGAATGCAACATTCTCAGCTGCTGCTCCCAAAGCTCTAATGGAGCTAAAAGCAGCTCTCTTTCATGGCTTCCAATCCTTCAATCAACTTAAACACATTCATGCTCGCCTTATTCGTACAGGTTTTGATCAAAGCAACTATCTTTTAAACTTACTATTAAAATTTACTTTGAACAATTTCAACAATCCAAATTATGCTAAGCTTGTATTCAATCAAACTCAAGAACCCAACATTTTTCTTTACAATACTATGATTCGTGGGTTGGTTTCGAATAATTGTTTTCACCAATCAATTGAATTTTTCCATGGGATGAGAAATGAAGGTTTCTTGCCCAACAATTTCACTTTTCCGTTTTTGTTGAAATCTTGCACGAGGTTATCGAATTTTGAATTGGGTGTTAAGGCTCATGGGCTTGTTGTGAAAGGGGGATTTGATTATGATGTGTTTGTGAAGACTGGGTTGGTTTGTTTTTATGCTAGGTGTGGATTTCTTGATGATGCACACCAGATGTTTGATGATATTCCTGAGAAGAATGTTGTGTCTTGGACTGCGATAATGACGGGGTATATTGATTTTGGGAAGTTTAAGGAGGCTATTGGTTTGTTTCGGAGGTCGTTGGAGATGGGTTTGAGTCCGGATAGTTTTACTCTTGTTAGGGTGTTGTCTGCGTGTAGTCGGGTAGGGGATGTTAGTGCTGGTGAGTGGATACATAGGTACGCGGTGGAGATGGATATGGGGAGGAGTGTGTTTGTTAATACTGGTTTGGTTGATATGTATGCTAAATGTGGGGAAATGGCGAAAGCTCGTGAGGTTTTTGATGAGATGGTAGAGAAGGATGTTGTGTCTTGGAGTGCTATGATACAGGGTTATGCAGTGAATGGGCTTCCTAAAGAGGCTATGGAGGTGTTTTACAGGATGCAACGAGAGAATGTTAGGCCGGATTGCTATTCAATGGTTGGTGTACTTTCTGCGTGTGCAAGGTTAGGAGCGTTAGAAGTTGGCGAATGGGCTAGTAAGTTGATGGACATGAATGAGTTTTTGTCTAATGCTGTTTTAGGTACAGCACTTATTGATATGTATGCTAAATGTGGACGGATGGCATCAGCTTGGGAAATATTCAAACAAATGTTGGTGAAGGATAGAGTAATCTGGAATGCTGTTGTATCGGGTCTTGCTATGCACGGGTACGTGAAATCTGCCTTTTGTTGTTTTGGTCAAGTAGAGAAACTTGGTATAAAACCTAACGGAAACACATTCATCGGTCTCCTTTGTGCTTGCACTCATGCTGGCCTTGTTGATGATGGTCGCAAATATTTTCAGAGCATGACTCACTTGTACTCTTTGGAACCAGCAATTGAACATTATGGATGTATGGTTGATCTTCTAGGCCGAGCTGGCTTGCTGGATGAAGCTCACTCGTTGATCGAAAGTATGCCAATGAAGGCTAATGCCGTCATTTGGGGAGCTCTGTTAAGTGGCTGCCGGTTACATCGTGATACCAAGTTGGCTGAACATGTGCTAAAGCAGTTGATTGAATTGGAACCATGGAACTCTGGAAACTATGTTCATTTATCAAATATCTATGCATCTAACAATAAATGGGATGATTCGGAAAAAATCAGGTCTTCTATGAACGAGAGAAGAATGCAGAAGATTCCTGCATATAGTTGGATAGAGATTGATGGAATAGTTCATGAATTTCTCGTTGGAGATACATATCATCCAATATCAGATAACATATACGTTAAACTTGGTGAACTGAGCAAGGAGTTAAGAGAGGAAGGTTATGTTCCAAAAACAGAATACGTTCTATTTGACATCGAAGAGGAGGAGAAGGAGCATTTCGTGGGCTGTCACAGTGAGAAGCTCGCGCTTGCATTTGGCTTACTAAGTACTAAACCTAGTGATGTTATCAGAATAATAAAAAATCTCCGTATCTGTGGTGATTGCCATACGTTCTTCAAGCTTGTCTCAAAGATAACGGAGAGAGAAATTATCTTACGGGATAATAATCGTTTCCATTGTTTCCTTAAAGGATCATGCTCATGTGGAGATTACTGGTAAGACTTCAGTTGGTAATATGATGTTGCAGAAGAGATAGACCTAATATTTATCTGTCATCAGCTCGATAAGAGGAGCAATGTTGTAAAAAAAGGCAGCCTGGTGCACGAAGCATCTCGCGTTCACGCAGGGTCCAGAGAAGGGTCGCACCCCAAGGGGCATGATGTAGGCAGCCTACGCTGATTCTCCGTCCTCATAAATGGTTGTCTTCATGGCTTCTTTCCTACCTAGAGAGGCTTAAGACAGGGAGATCCTCGTTCACGCTTTCTCTTTATCCTTGTGATGGAGGGTCTCTGCAATGTGTTATACATTGCCATGTAGAAAAATTTGATCAAAGGCTTCATCGCCAGCTCCAGTACACACTTCATCTTACATGTGTTATATCTAACAATTCATTGATCCTATGTGATGCAGAGGCTGATATGTCCTCCACCTCAGGTTGATCCAATCTACTTTTGAGGTTACACATCATGTAGCATTGGAAGCATTTCTACAAATTCTCTGGGCTCGTCGTGAGCTTTAATCAGTTGCTATATGGGATGGGATGGTGTCATAGAAAGACAAAAGTTACAATAGACGCTTCGTGTGAAGATCAAAATGAACCACCTGTTTCTACATTTTAAGATCAGTTTCATTGCCCAAATCTTGGATATGTTTTTCTCCGTGTTGGGACTTCACTAGTCCATGCCTAGAACCACGAAGGAATTCCTCCAAAGCTGGTACAAGAGAGTGCTAAACAAAGACTCAAACCGAGCGTCGAGCTGTCATTTGGAGAGAGAAAGAAGGGTAATGCTTATAGGTCATGAGTTCGAGTCATGGAATTAGATACTTGCGTCAAGGTAACCTATCTACGTTATACCCACCCTGACTGGGTACAGCCCTTCCCTGGCCCCTGGGTGAATGTGAAATGCTTCGTGCACCAGGCTTCCCCTTATTTAGAGTGGAAGAATTGAATTTTTGAGAGCAAAAAAGCAGAATTGTATTTTCTTGCTTCCTAGCATCTTCTTTATGCTGGATATTTATATCAATAGAATTACCCTTGATTAGCTACAAAATAAAAGAGTAGTGTATGTATATTAGAAATCAATTTGCTATATGAAGAATTTAAAAAATTATGGGTTATTTTATTGCTTTGGCAAGAAAAATGCTTCTGCTTTGTTGTTATAATATAATGGTGGCATTAAGATCATTTTGTTTTATTTTGTGTTCCATTTGTTTTCATTATGACTATTTTATAAAACTCTTGTAGATGCACTCACTTATCACCAGGAAAAAATACATCTGAACCCAACACTTCCAACATGAACATAAATTTATGTTCGAAAATCCACAAACATTACAACAAATAGTAGATATTAACCCATAGCTTCAAAAATACAATATGGTCAACGTTAAGAACCTTAAAAGTTGAGTTCATAAAGCTTAAATTCAAAAAATCACATGTAGGCTCCAGCATATTCCTATTGGGAAAAATCATGGAAAGAAATAGTTGCCACAACTAGATAGTTACTACGCTTGATCTTAGCCAAAAGTTCGAGAAAGGTACTAGAGCTAGACAGTAACTTATCAATGTAGGGAGATTGATATTGCTCTCTGCATCTGCAGAATATAGATAAGGATTCCCTTTCTCTTCAGATTCTTCCGAGTTCGGAGTCAAGCAGGCTTGCTTAGTTGCCAACCAAGAAAGCAACCCAGCTTGAATGGTATTTTAACTTCCAAGGCCAGTTGATATCTTGTTGCCCAGAATTAGAGAATTAACAACAGGCAGATTTAAATAACAAATATCCAATACAAAAATACACATGATCTCAGGACAAGATATCCGATCCAAAAATACGAGAAATAACATGTTCATGCTCGTTGCAGAGAAATTTGCATCAGTGCAGAAGGGTTCACGCTGGTCAAAAACAAATACTTCACATTTACAGTCACCGGGGCAAACAACCCTCCTCTAAGAAGAATTGTGCTATGTCCCCCTGATCCCACGAATGCTCAAAACAAAGCCACAGGGCATACAAGAAAACAGAAGATTACGTGAATGATGGCGATCAAACGTATCAAACCATTTATCCTTATGATAAACTCAGTATTTTTGGAAAAGCTAGGAACAACAATCTTACAAAATTATATTCATCAAACAAAATACTTAACCATCTGAATCTCTTTTTTCTTAAAACCACATTTCTCATAAAAAGGTCTATTCTCTTCAGTGCAATCAAGGATTACCTTATAACACCCCATTGAATGAGCATGATCAGCAAGATACTCAACAATTCTCTTACCTAATTGCATCCCACGAGCACTCGAATCGACCACAACATCCTCAATATGTCCAGCTTTGCCACAATTCCTCACAAACTTCTTCTCAATAAACACACTTCCAGTCGCAACAATCTTCCCTGATCGAACATCTTCGATCACACAAATACAATGATCATCGCCATATTTCGCGATTTCTTCAAATCTCTCCTTAAATTTCTCGTCCGAAACAGAATCACAGACAGTCAATTGTCTCAGCAATTCAATAAAGCCTTTTTCTTTATCAGTAACCTCCAGCTTGCGGATATGAAGCGAATCTTCAACGGAATTCTCGCTCTGCATCATTTCCTTCAAACACTAACCAATTTTCCAGCATAATAATTTAGATTCAAAAATAACAAAACAATAAGGTTCTATATGACCAAATCCAATATAAGTAAAATGTCAATACCAAAATTAACAACAACATACACAACACATTCCGACAAGTGAGGTCTGAGAAGGATAGAGTATACACAGACCTTACCTCTACCTCAAGTAAATAGAGTTGTTTCCAAAAGACCCTCAACTTAAATAACACATAACGCCAAATACCAAAATTAGCAAAAAAAAAGACTTCTCCTAACTATATGAAAGATGATATAACTGAAAATTTCCAATTAGAGGCACAACTAAAGTATCAACTACGGTTTCGGCAGAACCCAATAGCTTTGGCCAAAACAATTATATCTATAATCATATCAGAACTCAATAAGCTACATTTCCTAAAATCTAACCATATAAACTTCAAATTCTGAATCCGCTATTTGTTTCCAAATGGAGATTTCTCATAATGAGTTGCCCATTATTACCCTTACTTCTGTCAAGTATGTATCATCATCTAAAATTAACTAAGCTTATGCAAAATCTGTTAAATCACACCATAGCTTTGAACTAGTAATTCATAAAAGCAATGGATTGTGTTTTACTATCTTCACCAAATTTAGCATATACAACAAATAGATGCACAAATCCAATACAGAATCACAAGCAAAAAAACCATATATTGCATCCTTTCAATCAGTCAAATCCAATGGAGATAGAAGATTATTGTCCAATTTGAGAAAGGAGAAAAAAAAACTGACCTGAGAGAGCAAATCATCATATGGAGAAGAACATCTACAGGGAAACTATTTGGGTGAATTGCAATGTGGACACAAAAGAGAAATGTAGATGAAAAGATAATGGGCCGGGTCGGGTCGGGTTGGTTAATGGGTGAGGATCTAAGGAAATTGGGTATTTAATATTCGGGTGTTTATTTAATTCTAAACTTCGACAAGTGATTTTTAGTTGAATTAAAGTAAATTTGTTACAAAGTATAATGGAAGGAGTATTTTGAATTCAAAGTATAGGGAATGGTGTATTTAAATTATTTCTAATGGTATAGAGATATATTTGATTATTTTTTTGTATTTCTTTGCAATGTTTGATTTGGTTTAGTTTATTAAAAATAGTATGTATTGTGTAATTTTAGAAAGAAAAAAACTACAAAAATATTATCTACGAATATATATAATGGAAAGAATTTTGACGGATAAATATATCTTTAATCGTGTTAATGTATGTATTAAAACTCTTTACATTACTAATATATTAGTTATACATATTTTGATATCAAATAGAGTTTATAACTAATGTTTGCCTAAGTTATTATATAAGTTGAAAAAGTATACTGATTGTATCACTAAATTACAAGTAAATTATTTTTTATATATATTAATATGTTTAATCCCTTTGGCACAATATATACATATATTTTAACTCTCTTTAATTAAAATTCTAATTCTATCACTAGATTATAATTTTAAGAAATTTAAAGTATGATCATTAATCATTGAACAACTTTCACATATAGCAAACATAAAATTCATATTTGTATGCTATAGCAAATTTGCATAATTGCACTCCATAACAAACATAAATATGTATATTTCGCTATACATATACAAAAGAAGCAGTTGTATAATCTGCTTTGGTATACATATACAAAAAGATCAATTGTATAAAGTGAGAGAGGCGAGTGAGCGACCGAGATCCGGGAGAGTGGCGAGCGAGATCTGGGAGAGGGGAACGAAAATATATGTATATATACAATTTTCACGCATTTTATACATTTCCGTTTTTGTATAAAGTGAGAGAGGCGAGTGAGAGAGCGAGATCTGGGAGAGGGGAGAGAGGGGAACGAAAATATATGTATATATACAATTTTCTCTCGCTTTATACAAACACAAACACATTTTATACAATTTGCGTTTTTT
>JAJOOG010012754.1:0-21944 GCA_029582565.1 Solanum infundibuliforme
CCCCCTAAACAAGAATATGAAGTCGGATTTTCGAAAAACGAAACGGATCTTTTTATATACAGCTAAACAAGTTTCCGGTAACTTCTGAAGCACATTTTAAGAACTTTTTGATTCAAATTCAAATATAATCATTTCATTAAGTTCTCAACTCCAAACTCACATGTGAGGCTCTAGTTTCACTCTATCATTTTCCGGGTCGTTACATATAACATTCTATTTTATTATATAAACTTATTTTATTGATTTTAAGTCTTTCGCTGAGTTAGTAAGCCAGGCCAAGGGTTCGCTTGAGGCCAGCAATGGTCTTCGAGTGCCAGTCCCGCCCAGGGTATAGGCTCGGGGCGTGGCATAAGATGTTAGGAAATTTCACTTTCTTCATTACTCTTAAGTCGTGCCTTAGAGTTTAACTTTATAAATAGTCACTCTCATAATCCTTCTCTTGTGTCTTCAGGAAATGAATACACGAAAGGCTAACGCAAGAAGAGGGGATGGTGATAATGTGAATGAGGAAGCTCTTTAAGGTAATCAAGCTCCTCAAGTCAACCAAGCTCCGATTGATCCTCCGGCTATGACGGATGTGGAAGTTAGGTCGGCTTTTCTAATGTTGACCCATGCCATGACGGCTCAAGCTCAAGTCGTGACAACCCAAGCCCAAGCCATGACGGCCCAAGCCAATAGAGATGTTGGTCCTTGTGTGAACCCTAATATGAATTCCACGGCTTATAGATTAAGAGATTTTGCTAGGATGAACCCTTCCGAGATTCTTGGTTCCAAAGTGGAAGAGGATCCCCAAAGGTTCATCGATGAGGTTTGCAAAGTGCTTGATGCTATGGGGGTGTCTTCGAAGGAAAAGGCGGAGCTAATAACCTACCAACTAAAGGATGTGGCTCAAGTTTGGTATGAACAATGGAAAGGTAAAGACCCGTAGGAGCAGTCCCAATAGGATGGGATTCGTTTAAATCAGAGTTTCTTGATAGATTCTTTCCCCTAGAGTTGAGGGAATGAAAAATGAAAGAGTTCATAAACCTTCGACAAGAGGGTATGAGTGTGAAAGAGTATGCTCTAATGTTCACCCAACTATCCAAGTATGCTCCAACCATGGTGGCGGACTAAAGGGCTAGAATGAATAAGTTTGTGATGGGAGTGTCCGACTTGGTAGTCAATGAATGTCGTTTGACAATGCTTGTCCCAAGTATGAATATTTCAAGTCTTATGGTCCATGCCGAACAAATTGAGGAGCAAAAACTCAAGAAAATGAATAGGGAGGTGAAAAGAGCTAGAACCGGTGATGAGAACTTCTCCAATACTAAGTCCGATGGGCAAGGTCGACAAAGGTTCAAACAAAGGTTCATCTAGTGCTTCCCCATTGGTCAACAAGGATAGGGTGTCTAAACATAAGCCTCAAGGAGGTTATGATAAGGGAACTACTATGGCAAAGCCTACTTGTGCCAAATATGGAAAGAAACATGATGGTAAATGCCTAGCCGATTTGGGGGTGTGTTATGGTTGCGGTAAGAGTGGTCATCAATTGAAAAATTGCCCAACCCTTACGGCCAAGGGGAGAGAAGATAAGCAAACTTCTCTAAGCGGTTCAAACTCCAATGCTCAAAAGCAAAACCGCTTCTATGCTCTTCGATCCTGAGAATACCAAGAAAGCTCCCCGGATGTGGTGACCGGTATGTTAAAAGTCTTTTCTATTGATGTATATACTTTGTTAGATCCCGGTGCTACTTTTGTCCTTTGTGACACCTTTTGTGGCCATGAAGTTTGAAATACTCCCCAAAGTGTAATTAGAGTCTTTTTCGATTTCTACCGCAGTTGGTGAGTCGATAGTGGCTAAGAAATTTTATAGAAGTTATCCCATCTCTTTGTCTCATAAAGTCACTTTGGTGGATTTAGTGGAGTTATACATGTTAGTTTTTTATGTGATTTTGGGTATGGATTGGTTGCATACATGTTATGCCTTTATAGATTGTAGGAGTCGGGTGGTCAAATTCCAATTTCCAAATGAGCCAATTTTAGAGTGGAAAGGGGGGAATTCTATCCCTAGAGATCAATTTGTTTCTTGCCTAAAATCTAGGAAAATGATCTCAAAAGGGTGCATTTACCATCTTGTTAGGGTGAGGGATGTTGAGTCTGAATCCCCTTCTCTAGAGTCAGTTTCGGTAGTGAATGGGTTTTCGGAAGTTTTCCCCGATGATTTACCCGGTATTCCACCCGAATGGAAAATAGATTTTTGCATTGATTTTTTACCGAATACGCAACCTATCTTCATTCCTCCTTATAGAATGGCTCCGGCTGAGTTAAAAGAGTTAAAAGAACAACTAAGGGATTTATTAGACAAGGGTTTTATCCGACCGAATATCTTTCCTTGGGGTGCTCCGGTGTTGTTTGTTAGAAAGAAAGATGGGTCTCTTAGAATGTGCATTGATTATCGCCAATTAAACAAAGTGACCATAAAGAATAAATATCCCCTTCTGAGAATCGATGACTTGTTTGATCAACTCCAAGGGGTTAGCTATTTCTCCAAAATTGACCTTCGTTCGGGTTATCACCAACTAAGGGTGAGAGGGGATGATATAACCAAGACGACTTTCTGAACTAGGTATGGGCACTATGAGTTCCTTGTAATGTCATTTGGCCTAACTAATGCACCGACGACATTTATGGACCTAATGAATAGAGTGTTTAGGCAATTCCTCGATATGTTTGTGATCGTGTTTATTGATGATATTTTGCTCTATTCGAGGGGTGAGAATGAACATATGGACCATTTGAGGATTGTGTTGCAAGTCCTTAAAGACCACCAACTATTTGCAAAGTTTAGTAAGTGTGAGTTTTGGTTAAGGTCCGTAGCTTTCCTTGGTCATATAGTCTCAGGCAAAGGTATTGAGGTAGATCCTAAGAACACGAATGTAGTCAAGAGTTGGCCTAGACCTCTAACTCCTTTCGATATTAGAAGTTTTTTGGGTTTGGTCGGTTACTATAGGAGGTTTGTTGAGGGGTTTTCCTCCATTGTTTCTCCGTTGACGACTTTGACTCAAAAGAAAGCTAAGTTTGAGTGGTCGGAGGCTTGTGACAAAAGCTTCCAAGAGTTGAAGGATAGACTTACTTTCACTCCGGTGTTGACCTTGCCGGAAGGTACCGATGGTTTTGTTGTATATTGTGACGCCTCTAGAGTGGGGTTGGGATGTGTGCTCATGCAACATGGTAAGGTGATTGCCTATGATTCAAGGCAACTTAAAGTCCATGAGAAGAATTATCCGACCCATGATCTTGAATTAGCGGCGGTAGTATTTGCCTTGAAAATATGGAGGAATTACTTGTATGGGGTCCATGTGGATGTTTTCACAGATCACAAAAGTCTTCAATATGTGTTTAACCAAAAAGACTTGAATCTTTGACAAAGAAGATGGTTAGAACATTTGAAGGACTATGACATGAGTGTCCTTTACCACCCCGGAAAAGCTAATGTTGTAGCGGATGCACTTAGTAGATTATCCATGGGTAGTGTGGCTCATGTAGAAGATGAGAAGAAAGAATTAGTTCGTGAGGTGCATAGATTGGTCCGGCTAGGTGTCCAACTAGTGGATTCCACCAAGAGTGGTTTCACGGCTCATAATGGCTCCGAATCGTCCTTAGTGGTGGATATGAAGTCTAAACAAGACCTTGATCCTATATTAGTTAAATTGAAAGAATTTGTACTCAACAAGTCTGTTGAGACTTTCTCCCAAGGGGGAGATGGGGTACTTAGGTACCAAGGTCGATTATGTGTTCCGGATGTGGATGGGTTAAGGGATAAAATTTTAGAGGAGGCTCATAGTTCTCGGTATTCTATTCATTTGGGAGCCACCAAGATGTACTGTGATTTACAGGAAGTCTATTGGTGGAATGGTATGAAAACGGATATTGCGGGATTTGTAGCCAAATGTCCTAATTGTCAACAAGTTAAGGTTGAGCACCAAAGGCCGGGAGGCTTTTTGCAAGATATGACAATTCCTACTTGGACGTGGGAAGAGGTGAATATGGATTTTATTGTGGGTTTGCCTCGTACTGGAAGGCAACATAATTCTATTTGGGTCATTATTGATAGGATGACCAAATCAGCCCGCTTTATTCCCGTCAAGGTTTCCCTTTCAGCGAAAGACTATGCCAATTTGTATATAAGAGAGATAGTGAAGTTACATGGAGTTCCTTTATCTATTATTTCGGATCGGGGTACTCAATTTACTTCACACTTTTGGAAGTCATTCCAAAAATGGCTTGGTACTAAGGTGAAGCTTAGCACCGCTTTTCACCCTCAAACGAATGGTCAAGCGAAACGCACCATTCAAACTTTAGAGGACATGTTTAGGGTGTGTGTTATAGATTTCAAGGGTAATTGGGACGACCACTTGCCATTAATAGAGTTTGCCTACAATAATAGTCACCACTCAAGTATCGGTATGACTCCTTTTGAAGCCTTGTATGGTCGGAGATGTAGGTCTCCGATTGGTTGGTTTGAGGTAGGTGATGTTGCTCTTATTGGTCCTGAATCGGTTTATGAGGCCATTGAGAAAGTTCAGCTCATTAGAGAGAGGTTGAGAACGGCTCAAAGTAGACAAAAGTCTTATGCTAATGTGAGGAGAAGGGATCCAAAATTTGAAGTTAATGATTGGGTCTATTTGAAAATCTCACCTATGAAAGGTGTGATGAGGTTTGGCAAGAACGGGAAACTTAGTCCCCGATATGTGGGCCCATATCAAATCTTGAAGCGTATTGGGAAAGTTGCCTATGAATTGGACTTGCCAAATGAGTTGGCACCGTTCATCCGGTATTTCATGTTTCTATGCTAAAGAAGTGTATTGGAGATCCAGTATCCATTATCCCCCTAGAAGGGTTAGGAGTTAATGAAAGCCTTTCCTATGAAGAGGTCCCGATAAAGATCCTTGACCGTCAAGTCAAGAGATTGAGAAACAAGGAAATAGCTTCCGTAAAGGTTTTGTGGAGAAATCATTTAGTTGAGGGTGCAACTTGGGAGGCCTAGGTCGACATGAAGTCACGATATCCTCATCTCTTTCCTTCTACTCCTATTCAAGCTTGAGATAATTAGTTCCTCTTGAGTTTTAGTGTTTGGGAGTCATGTGTGTTATATGAGCTTTCCATGATTTCCTTATGTTATGTATGTTCCTTGTGAAAATTCATGTTAATGAGAAAATAAGTTTTCATGATTTATGTTCCTCGTGTTGTTGTGCATTTAGTATGAATTGCCTATTTGACTTCATGAGATGTGTTGATGAACATGCTTTGGTATGCTTTTGAGAGTAATTGCATATTGGCTCCATGATGTTGTGTTAAGCATTATATTAGTTGGAGAAGTTAGTTTCTCCTATGAATATGAGAAATATTGAGTTTCATGCATATTTGGGTTGTTAGATATAGTTCATACTCCCTTGTGTTGCATTGATTATATTTTGAGATGGAGCTGATGTTTCCTCTTTTGAATTATGCATTATTTTTATGTTTCATGCATGATGGGCTGCTAGTCTTGAGTCTTTATTTTTGTAAGGTGTCTAGATCATCATTCGAGGACGAATGTTTCCGAGGGGGGAGATATTGTAATACTCCGGAAATTAGTAGACCTAGCTAGAGCTTGACATTAGGGTTAGAGCATTAAACGTACCATCCCGTACCTTAAAATTCATGTATTAGTGGTAGAACGTCAAGGTCTAAACCCCAAGGACCAACACTAGATCCTTGAGGAAAAGCCTCAAAGAGGCTGCCTGGCAGTGACCTATGGAGGGAACCCACGCCTCGTGGGTCAGCCCATGCCCCGTAGATGGGAGTTGTGGGTCTAGCCTGCCAAACTAGCTCCCAAAACCAGCCCCAAACCCTAACCCACGCTTCACCAACACGGGTCGTGGGTCCATCCACGGTTCGTAGGTGAGGGGGTCGTGGGTCACACCTGGAAGGTAGTTTTTGGGAATTAGTTAAAGGGTAGTTTAGGGTTTTCCATTTTAATTAACAATTAAGTGATGTCGTTTTGTATTATTTTAGACTAACTATATAAGTGTTTTAAGCCCTAAAACTAAGTCATCTAAATCATAACTACCAACTTCCCAAATCAAAATCAATTTCCCCCAAAATCTTCTCTCTAGAACTCCAAGGAAGAAGAAGAAGATAAAGCTAGGGTTTGAAGTAGAGGCCTTTACTCAATTTCGTAAGGATTCTTTATTGAGGTATGGTAGTCCTTGATCCATGGATAGTTTTCAATCATGGAGTCCCTCTAAACTCTATTTCAAACATTGTAATTTCCCAAAAAAACTTGGGTTTTACCCCAAGTCATAGATTCCTTTTCAAAAACCTTTCAATTGATTTAATTACTTTATATTATGATTGAATTGTTGTTTTGTTATGGTTTTATGATGAAATCTCTCAAGAATCCATGAAATCTCATATTTCCCAAATTATGGCTTTGTGATGTGGGTGATTTGATTAATGAAGAATACTATGAGATCGTGCTTGTAGTAATTTAGTTAGTCGAATCATGTTATTATCCATATCTAATGTTGTAAATCTAGATGTATTGGATGGAAGATGATCATTGACCCAAGAAGGGTAAAACATGGGAATTATACATAATGTGGAATCATGGTATATGCTTTATGAACATGATTATAATTTAATTGTTGTGTTGATTGAAAGTTATATCGATACGCGGTATGGCCCACAATTTCTTTGCAAGTGGTGAAATCCTTTATAGGATGACTCCAGATTTAGGTCTTCTCAGATATGTTGATGCTAGTGAAGCTGCAAAGCTTCTGGAACAAATCCATGTCGGAGTCTGTGGTACTCACATGAATGGACTCACTTTGGCGAGGAAGATCCTCCGGGCCTGTTATTTCTGGATGACTATGGAGCATGATTGTTGCAAGTTTGTACAGAAATGTCATAAATGTCAAGTGCATGGCGATTTGATTCGAGTCCCGCCTCACGAACTCAATGTTATGAGTTCGCCTTGACCTTTCATAGCTTGGGGCATGGATGTCATTGGTCCAATAGAGCGAGCCGCCTCGAACAGACACATATTCATTTTGGTTGCCATTGACTACTTCACCAAGTGGGTGGAAGCAGCTTCATATAAGTCTGTGACCAAGATGGTTGTAGCTAATTTTGTTCGCAACAATTTGATATGTAGGTTTGGAGTGCCAGAATCCATCATTACTGATAATGGATGGAATCTCAATAGTCACTTGATGAAAGAGATATGTGAACAATTTAAGATTACTCACCGGAACTCAATCTTCTATCGTCCCCAAATGAATAGAGCTGTAGAAGCCTCCAACAAGGACATAAAGAAGGTTTTGAGAAAAATGATTGATAATCGCAGAGGTTGATATGAGATGCTGACGTATGCTTTGTTGGGTTACAGAACGACTGCCAGAACATCAGTTGGAGCTACTCCATATTTGCTAGTATATGGAACAGAAGCAATTATACATGCAGAAGTTGAAATACCTTCATTGAGAATCATCCAAGAAGCTTAATTGAGTGATGTTGAATGGGTTCGCAAGCGGATTGATCAGTTAACATTGCTTGATGAGAAGAAAATTATTGTTGTTTGTCATGGACAACTGTATCAACAGAGAATGATTCGTGCTTTCCACAAGAAAGTAAGAGTCAGGATATTTGAAATCGGCCAGTTGGTTCTCAAACGCATTTTCCCTCACCAGGATGAGTACAAAGGGAAATTTGCACCAAATTGTCAAGGACACTACATGGTTCAGTAAGTATTATCTGGAGGTGCCTTGGTCCTGTCAAAGAGGGATGGCACCGAATGGCCAAAACCGATCAACTCAGATGCTGTCAAGAGATACTACGCGTGAAGTTTCAGTTTGTATTTCTGTTATTTCCTTGTAATCATTCTATTTGCTTGTAATTACATTGCTTAGAATCTATCCCTATGTAATGAACTACGTCTGACCTGAATTCTCAAGAATGAGATATGTAGGCGGCCTATGTCGACCTCGTCACCCCCATTTTATCCCTTTTAATGTTTTCTTTTGTATCTGAACTACGTTCGACCTAAATTCTCAAGAATGAGATACGTAGGCGGCCTATGTCAACCTCGGTCGGTTCCCTATTTCAATAGATTATTTTTGTTAATCTTTGAGGGGGAGCTACGTTTGACCTGATTCCTGCCTCAACGGGATACGTAGGCACCACAAGGGCTCGGTCATATCTCCCGTAAAATTTCTATTTCTCTTTACAATAGAAACTTAGACAGAATTTTTGAAAGGGACTCAAAAATTCACAAGAAGAAGATTTTCTCCAACAAGTTAAGATTGTAGTTACTTTGAGATTTGCAACTATGACAAAATTTTTGAGAGAATCTCAAAAATTCTGTGATTTACTCACCAACAGTTTAAGATACACTAAGACAATTAACTGGGACAGAAATTTTTAAGGATGACCTCAAAAATTCAATAAGGTTCGTTAGAAGCTGGAACAACTTTGAGTACTTCCCAACAAGCAATTAGATAGACTTCGAGGCATCAACTTCAAAGACATTCACTAAGCTTGACGTGACATGACACTTGGCAGTGATCTTTTCCAAATATTATATTTTGAAAATTTATTTTCTTTAAAAATCTTCTTTCATGCTTCAATTATATTGCATAAAAATTTCTTGTCTTATCTATCAAAAAGCTGGAGATCAGAGAAATTATCGGAGATAGCAAGACAAGGAGCAGACAACCGAAGGAATCGACACAGATCTATTCATTTTAAACTAACAATTTTTCTGTGGATGCAGGAAACATTTTATGCTGCTTATATCAAAGATTTGGGAATATGACTAACATTAGTTCATTCAATTCCCAACTAGGCGAAGTTCATAATGAACATGCTACTATGTTCAGAGATGAAACAAATGAAAACCCCGAGGAAAGACATTTTACTGTTTTCCATCAACTAAAGAAACTTGGAGGACATCATCTGCATCATATTCTCAGACATGAAAATATTACTATCCGAAGAGTCATTTATATCGTATTGTCGAATGAGATGATACCATTACTCTGAGGGTCATTTTTATTTTTGTTGTCGATTAGGACGATATTGCCACCCAGAAGATAGCTCAAAGATCACCTATGTGCTCGGTGAAGCATTATCTTCGTTCGGTACCAGAGAGGAGTCACAAAGAAAAATAGTCATGCATTGCAAGAGAAGGAAATCATGCATTGCAAGAGGAAGAAGTCATGCATTGCGAAAGAAGGAAATCATGCTTAGCAAGAGAAAGAAGTCATGCATAGCAAGAGAAGGAAATCATGCATATCAAGAGAAAGAGGTCATGCATCGCAGAGAAATCATGCATAGCAAGAGAAAGAGGTCATACATAACAAGAGAAAGAAGTCATGCATAGCAAGAAAAGGAAGTCATACATCGCAAGAGAAAGATTCATACATAGAAAGAGAAAGAGTCATACATCGCAAGAGAAAGATTCATGCATAACAAGAGAAAGAATCATACATTACAAGAGAAAAGAGTCAAGCATCGCAAGAGAAAGGGGTCATGCATCGCAAGAGAAGAAGTTATGCATCGCAAGAGAAAGATTTACCCGTCACAAGAAGATCAACATCGACTGCATCATTTTTCTTTGCAAAAACAACATCAAGAGAATCATCAACAATGATATCAAGAGAATTGCTAACATATTACATCAACCTATTTTATTAATTTGACATCAAAGAAAAAAAGAGTACATTAAGGGTTATATTTCAAATATGGGTCACAAGCTTTATTTGCTTTACGTCAAACTGGAGGAAGATGACGTCAAGGTCCGAGGAGAGCAATTAAGTGTCAACACAGTGCGGACGACATCAAAAGGATGCAGCACAACGTGTAACATTTTCTTAGCAACGAACTGGGACATAGTCCAAAGAGGAGTGCCAAACTCTTAGGGCGCGAACAGAAGAGCGACTTCCACCATGATCAAACCACACCCATATCAGAAGGCATGTGGGTTTTTCTTCAGGTTTATCGGCTTCAGTTTCGCATTCAAAAAAATTTGGGTTCACCGGAAGCAACTTTCCAATCCGAGTGACAATGCACCAACAGCTTTGGAAATTATGTATGTGCAAGTTCTTAATTATGGGTTTGAAGTGCACCACATTCATGGCTAAGAGGTTGCAAGCATTTTTTTCATACTCGACTTATTTGTTGCTCTTCCCAACCGAAGGTCATCTAGCATACTAGATTTTATTTTCAACTGACTGAGTAGAACTACAAGCAGCCTGATTCCCTAAGTTAAGGGATATGAAGGTGAGATCAGTGTTGAAAACTCGGTTGTACTCCAGCATTCGCTCTTAAATCTTACTCCCAAGCGTTCCGATTTCTCCATAATTCGGTATCAGGATGGCTTTTGAATTCTTTCAAAATCGTGCGTCAAATCAAGCATATATCCTGAGATATGTAGGAAACCCATTTCCAGGGTTCGGCCATAATTCCTAAAGTCCGTACAAAAGCCTTTTTCTGAAGGATGAATATGTGGTTGATCAAAATTGGATTCGTCAATTTCATTCGCCTCGAATTTCTTTCATCAATCCAAGTCAAACAAAGGACAGTTGTTGACACCCAATTTTGGACCTCCACAATATAAATTAATCATTTCGAGCTTCCTCAATTTCAAACGATTTAAAATAATTAGTTTTATAAAATTTCAAAAAAATAAAAAAACAAAAAATAATAATAATATAGTTGCAAGTTATTTAAAATAGTTTTGTCACTTTTTATAATTTTTTCATAATCATGTATATAATTAGTATATTTTATGATTATTCGAAAATCGTCTCAAAAGATTTTGTTAAATATTTGGTTAATTAGTTTAGTTATATAATAGTTTATATTTCAAATTATTTAGTTTATATTTGAGTTACCTATTTTTTTTCGTTAATATTAGGAAGCTCGTTGACTAATTATATTAATTCGTCTTACTTATTTATTAGTCGGGTTTGCTAAGTAAATTTAATTTGGCTATGTTCACATTTTAATGGACCAATTGCAATTCACTTGGCCCATTTCTATCCCTTTCTCAATTATTCCTCCAACCCATTCATTAAGCAATTCCCAGCAACCCCTTTCCAAATTTAGTCAGCCCAACCCCTAAACTGACCTGACCCGGCTCATTCTTTATTTCCTAGAAGATCCAGAATTTTCCAACGTTCAAAGCAACATTACAACAACAACACCACCAATTCCTCCACCAACCCAGCCCAATCTTTCTCACAAAATACCCAGCCCAAAAATACATTACACTATAGTACCCACCCTACCCCTACGCGTTCTTCTTCACGCATACAACCCAGAACATTCCCAGCGACAACAATGTCTTCAAATCCCAACGGCGTCTTCACGCTCAGCCTCCAAACTCCGTCAAAATGCACAGGAGAGCAACGAAAACTTCACGCCTTGTGTGTGTACAACAAAGCTAGCATAATTTCTTTGTCGTCTTCCTCCAACGTCCCTCTCAATTTGTACGACTCCAACAGGAGCAGTTCGCGTGCTCGTCCTTGGGGCGTAAGAGCGCTCCACGTCGTTGTTCAAGGACGAGGAAGTCGATCCCAGCCATCCATCCCCCTTTCCTCTTCCGGAATGGTTTGAACCTTCAGAAAGAGATGTCTCCCTTGAATTGTGAAAGATTTTGGAATTCAAATTTGTGGGACTTGAATCCAAAATTGCCCTCGTTCCTTTTCCCTCAAACGTAAACCCTAGATTTTCCCCTATATATAATTCCCCTCCCTCCATTGTTAAAGGTTGGAATTTTATTTAGCAAAAAATACAAAGAAAGGCTTGAGTATTAGTGTTTAAAACATAAGCTAAACACATTTCGAAGGCAGGCGATACAATAGTTTTTTTTTGTGTTTAGGTTCAATTTTTTTGCTCAAATTTCTTATCCAATGTTCGTGTTCGATTGTTTGTGGTAGGAAGATCGGCTCCTTGCCTGTACCGTCTATGTTTTGCTACCTCAAAAAACGTAAAACTCCTTCTCTGATTTGAACTCCTCTATTTTTTTGGTGCCCGGTTTGTAAATGGAAGTTGCTCTATCTATTACTTTGCTTCTTTGTTTTCGAATGTCTTGAGTTTTTCTTTGTGATTAATCACTAATGATGAATGGTCCCCTGTTCGTTTTTCTTTGTTGAGCATGTTTAGTCGTTGTGAAGCATGAAGCATGTTGTTCCGATTGTCGTTGTTTTTGTTTGCAAGTGGTAGCCGAAATCATGAGATTAGCTCATATGGAGTTCTAATGTTGGTACATCTTTTTCTCATTTGCACTATTTTTTCCAGTATGTCTTGTTTGGAGATTATAGATTGCATTATGCAATTTGTGTATTTAGGCGTTTTGATTGTAATTGGTATTTTGGATTTGTATTTTTCAGGTAGCATGTTTGCAAACTCATTTACGACCAAATTTTGAAAAGAAATTCATGTTACTCGTCTTTTGGTCCATTTTTTGCTCGATGTTTTTAGTTTTTAGAATGTAGCTAAGAATATATTTGTCTTCTTGTATTTCTAAGCATGGCTAGTTTTGTTTAATGTTGTTTAAACTGCCATACTTGGAAATTTAAGTTATTATCTTAGTTATCCTTCGTTTCTATATCTATTTCATGATAAAATGTACTTGTAATTTTTATAGCGTCACGTGAGTATGGCTTTAAGTTTGCCTTAATTGTTAGGTGTTTCCTCATACTATCTTCCCGAATGATATATGTTCGTTAGGAGCTGTTGAATGCCAATACTTAATAGTAGTTTGCATGTTTCTTGGTTGGTTTGAAATGTTTGGGAGTAATTGAAAAAAATCAGTAGCATTATTTAGTGGTTGTTTTACCAATTATTTAGTCTAAATCTAGCTTTGCATAATAGATTGGTCTTCTTTTTTTGTATTTTATTTCTTTTAGCTCAAGTCTGCAATCTTTTTTTTATATGTAGTCTCTCATCTATTGTTGCTAAGTTGTGCAAATCCTTAGTTGTCCTTGTTGTGAATTTACCCATTCAATGTGTTAAAATTGGTTTCTTATCTTTTCTTTTCTTTTACTGTTTTAAAGAGCATTATGATGTTTACTTATCTAATTTCATTCAACTTGTCGGCAAGCTTGTTTTCTTCTTTATTTTGAACCTGCCGATTAATTGCTATGTATCCAACTTTAATTTATTCGCTTTGCCTATTTGAAATATGTTTAATTGTATTCCCTTGAATGCATTGCGATTTTATATTTGAGGAGTCCTATTATCATTTCGATTTTATTATTATTGGAGGCTAATTCTTTATTCTCATTTTTGTTGCATGTGAAATCTGTCTGAGGTCCATATGGAATCTATTTTGTCTCCCCGCATTTTCCTGTTGGGCCATGAAGTCCCAAAATTCTCTTATCGAGTCAACCAAGCCATAAAAGTCGATGAACATGTCTCGGAGTTGAAGTAATTTGATGCAGAGGAGAATTGAAAAGATTGGGCCAAAGGCCCACTCTTTATATAAAAAAAGAGATTGTATTTTGTTATTTTAGGCCTAAGCCCTTGTCATTTCACTTATTACTATCTTGTTAGAATTTAGGACAGGTGGAAGATGGACCTAAGGCCCAAAGATGTAAATTTTGAAATTTAGTCTAGAATAGGTACAAAAAATGGGCAAGAATTGAGTCGAAGGCCCAAAATGAAAATAGGCCCAGGTACTGGCCTAGGCTGACATATCCAGACTTGGGCCCAAATTCTCGTTCCCTGCCTATTTAACTGCAATTATGTGTTTTATTTGTTAAAATTGATTTCAAGGTTTTAAAAATCCAATTCCCCAAAAAGAGTCCATTTCGAGTAAACACTTATATTTGTTCCAAAATTAAACAAAGTTATCACTACTTCAAGAATATTTATGAGTTATTTGGCCTAAATAATTTTTTCCTTGCCCTTAAAAATGGTTTATAGTTTTAAACTATATATTCGCAACTTAGACAAATATGCATATTACTTAAAATTTTAGCCAAATATTAATTTCTGGATAACCGCATATTAGCGGACATTTCAGGTGCTTTCAAACCCTTTCCGAAATGCTAATAAGAACCCCGAACCCCTTTTAAAAGTTTTCATCAGATTTTCTGTTTTAGTCTTTTGAAAATAATAGTTTTCTTAATTTCACTTTAAAAATTAAGTGGCGACTCTTTAAAAATCGCATTCTTTTAAAACCGGATAAAACATAGTGTACTTATCAAAGGATTTCTGACGAACAACACCACATGCCCTAAAAATGTGTAAAAGATGAGCAAAGATCTTTGGTAGTATGCTGTTTTTTGTAAATCATTCTTCTTACTTTACAGAAGATGCATTTCTGGTTTCTATAGTAGTCTGAATATAATGTATGTCTGTCATGGAAACATCTCTTGAGTCCTAAATAATTTAGGCAATAGTAAAGCATATCTACATACATGACAAAAGTATTACAACATGTGGATTACAGTGGGTATTTTGTTGTTGTATCCTATTCTCTGGTTGTTTCTAGTGCTTTTTTTCCTTGAATGGTTTTATTTTTGTTCGGTAGCTTTTTTCACAGACGGTTTAAATGTTGTTTTTCTAATTTTTTTTGTTGGGTTTATGCAGGCTCCTCCTGTGATTGTTTTCTCATCTGCATGTGCAGGGCTAGCAGGTTTGAACTTTACTTCTTCCAAGCGTTTACCTTCGTCTACTCTGTAAAATAACATGTTTTTTGTTTTACCTATTATTGTTTCTAGATTGTATGTTCCTGACATGAGTAAATCTTGAATGTATTCCCCTAATTTTTTCCATTTGACGTTCTTTTCCATGGTTGAAACCTTGCAGGTGGTGTTGTTCCAGCATTTGCACAGCTATCATCTTCTTCTTACCACACTGCGGTCTCATCTTTCACGTTACCGTCTACAACCTCACAAGATGAAAACATGGATCTAGAACTTCTTTAACTTTGTAGCTTAAACACTGAGAGGAAATGCTTTTACTATCAGGAATTTTGTGCCTTCTGCGGGATCATCTCCTAGTTGGCAACATTCTGTCCTCTCCTGTTTACTAGCTCCGATTGTATTTAGGTCTGCTTCTGTCTGGTGGAATTAGTCGAGTTGCACGCAAGCTGGTCAGATATCACAAATGTCTACTTCTGCTTCTGTCTGAAGTTTTTTTTTCTTTCCTTCGAGAATATATTACTTGTCCATGAAATGAGTTTGTTTATTTTGTAAATTCCAACCTTAGTATTTCAGTAATGGTAGAAATGTTACACAGTTGTTTGAGGAAGTCAAGTTCTCATAGCTCAAATAGGCATATTATTTTTGTTACTAATCTTAATGTATTCGGAATTCCATTATCATGTTCGATTTAGGGATTTCTCATATCAGTTGTCTGCTTATTCTATTCTACAAGCACACTGATTAAAGACGGAGTTTGAGAGTGAAATATGAACTAATAGTGAACGATTCTCGTGGCGAAAAGAAGAATGCTTGTACTTCTTCATCCACCAGAGAAATTAGATTATGCATGTTCTGCCATTGTTTCGAGTGACACAAAATCAAATCCATTAATTTAAAGAGAGAAAATTGGTATTCAATGGATATTATATCAATAGAAAACATTTAATGTTGTGGGAGGCATAATAAAACTGAAAAGTAGATCCATCAATCTTGCTTGAAGTTGATGCTTAGTTCTTGTGCATAGAGCTGCATATTTTACGAAGTTGAAAGTCCAGCCTTATTCTTAAGAAACTCCATTTGGAACCTCAGTTACAATCATCTTGCTAGTTATTCCAATTAACTTTTGAGTTTCCTCATCCATCTCCACGTTATCCTTTTTTATTCTCTCTGCAACTATCATTGGCATCTTACCCGCATTCACATAAGTTCAGAGAAGTGCATTATATATCTCTGTATTCACATACTTAGCGTGTCGAAGGGTAACTAGCAACTGTTCTGCCACCTGAATGTCGCACTGCTTTTCAACTGCATAAGACATCTCTCGAACCATCTTTGCATCCGAATCCCATTTTGAAACCTCGTAATAGTTTTTTTGAAAAATTTGAGAACTTTATCCATTTCCTTTTGCTTCAAATAACCCCGCGTAAGAAGCTCCCAAATGGTGAAGCTAAGAGATATGCCTTTCTGCATCATTCTGTTGTGAAAATTGACAGCCTTTTCCATCTCATTTTTGTTAATGTAAGCAACAAGAATTAAATTTGCAATCCTAGTATCCTTGGTCACAGAAACAACTTCCCATTCAGTGAACAGATTCATTGCTTCTCCAAATTCATCCAACTTCAGTAAAGAAGATATAATACAACTATATTCTATATCATTCACTTTATGGAAGATTGACTTCATCTCCTTCCATATTCGGAAAACTTCATCCTTGTTCTGTAGATTTGTATGCAAACTAATGAGAGAAGCATATGCAGTTCGAGCCTTCCTGGAAATCTTTTTCTCCATTTCTCGCAAAGTTAAATTTGCTTTATCCTGAAGTGAGATTTTAATGTAGATGTTGGTTAATGTGCTAAATGTTATCCAGTCAGGGTCCAATTTTTCCTTCTTTAGCTCAAGTAACACTTTCTCTGCAGCTTCAACATTATTCTGTGATGCAAAAACTGCCAACTCCAGATTGTATGTGACAATATCAGGAGAGGTATTTTTCTTCAATTCCTGAATCAGGCCTGAAACTTTCTCTAGTTGCCCTTGGGATATGTATAAGGTAAGCATATGATTATAAGGAAGAGGGTACTTCAAGAAATCGCATCAGACATTTTTTCCATCAAAGACTCAGCTTTAGCAGTGTCCTTATGCTGGACGTAGGTGTGGAGAAGGGCAGTACATATGGTCCGGACCTTCAGTCTATCAGGTAGGTCTTCAAAAAACTTCTCCGCGCTGTTCATACCATGGACTTTTGCAATCAAGTCCAAATGAACTGCATAGTCACCAGATAATAGTTGGATATCATCTTGTACCCTCATCCATTCACAAACCTGTAAACATAACCCCATCAACATTGCAGATTTCAATGCTATTAAAAGTGGCATGTCACCTTGCTTTTTAGAAAACTATAAGACACTTAAAACAAGAGCAAGGACAATAATTGATTTTAACAAAACTAGAACAAACAGTAGAAAAATAAAATGCTTATTTGTATTAAGCTTTTACAACATACATTCCGCTCATAACTGGTTAGTGGTCACAGTTCGTATTAGCAATAATCTAAGGAATTCCAAGAGGCTTGAAGACTCTAGCAATTCCTTCTGTAGGGGAGGAAACCCTGTAGCAACTGGGGATACTATAAAAAGCAATTACCTTCTCAATCATGCGACACCATTTCTAGGATTGGACACTCCCTTGTTCAGAATCTAAGGTTGTACCGTGTACAATGACTTCGTATTCAGTAATTCAACCACATAGAATAATTCACTTGAATATTCAACGAAAGAATGGATAATTTACAGTTCCTACCCTAGCCCATCCATCATTTGCAATTTTCATGGCAAAATATAGAAGTTAGGTAGAAAACAGTCAAAGAAAAAGTATTCCAATGCTGCAATACACTGCCATTATATGCCTAAGAAAGAAATGATTCAAAGTAAATCATCAAACAGTTAATGAGAAGAAAGAGAAATCTCAAGGGCATATTTATATCGTTTGTGTTTTCGCAACTCCTGCACGATGCAATTGAGCTCATACTTGCGGACAGGGTGCCCCTCTTCCTTCCACTTGCTTATAACAATGACAACACTGCGTTTTGCATAGATCAAGCTCAAAAGCCTCCTCCCTAGCGTGTCTCTGCCACGAGTACTTGTGGCAGTACTAGTGCCACTTTCTAAACTAGTGGTAATGCCACTTCCACCTCCTGATCTTGTGGACTTCACTGTTGTCGCAGCTTTAGTCAATAAAGGGCGAACAACAACATAAGATCTCCAAACCAAACGGAGCAACATTTTTATTACAGACACACTTTGTATTGCCTGCTTTGACAAGAATATCAGACATGAGATAGATATCAAGACAAACCACATTTAGAACACATTTTCAGATATTTGAGAATAACAATCTTTGTAACAGCAAATTATACATCAAATGTACTTTACCATTTTTTTATTTTTTTATACTGGTCAACTTGCTTACACCTCGACTACTCCACCGGGTACCAATTATTTCCCACCAACAAAGGTACCTAGTAAC
This sequence comes from Solanum infundibuliforme, assembly GCA_029582565.1. Classification (NCBI taxonomy): domain Eukaryota; kingdom Viridiplantae; phylum Streptophyta; class Magnoliopsida; order Solanales; family Solanaceae; genus Solanum; species Solanum infundibuliforme. The sequence goes on from JAJOOG010012754.1 coordinate 18,201, forward strand.
TTTGTCCACCTAGACTTAGGCATAGGCAGATGGGAAGAAATATATAAGAGGGGAGAAGCATACACCTCACAGTCAACATGCAGCCACAACAATAGGGTTAAATTGAACATTCAATAATTTGAATTTCAGGGTAAATTGGAGGCTTAGTACACTTTTTAGTACACTTCCTCTCTTCACTTCTCTTGATTGTTTTTTAGTCTACCGTTGTCAGGTTGGTGATTGTGAATGATCACTCTCATCACTTCATTCATCTAAGTTTGAGCATTAATTACTTTCGGCTTGTTCTTTGGTTCTGCTGGAATTTGACATGAGACCTCATGATTCTCCTCCCACTTAAATGTTCTTCACCACATAGTCTAAATCAACTTATTTGGAGTAACAGTAAATGTACTTTCAGACCTTATATTGATCTATTTCACTTTGGATTTTTAATACTAAATCCATAACCTTAACCACTCTTTCTCATTTCAGCTACAACATTGCCCAATGACTCCCCAGCTAAACATTTTTCTTCCATAAAAACTTCAAATTTCCACATTTTTCTGAATTATTGCCATTTTGCCACTGTAAGCATAAAACATGATTTTTTTATCTTTTTAAGCACCAAATGAACTTTCCTTTCTTCGCTAACCCAGTACTAATCGGAGATTTTGATACATTTGATTAGCAACCACAAATACATGCTATAAATTTGAACTGAATGAAAGAACTTACGCATATCAAGGAGTTGCAGTCATTAAAAAATAATAAGCAATCAGAATTCAGAAGAAAACACACCTATTGTGCGAGTGTTTAGCAAGGTCAATTTACTCGCCGGTGAGAGAATTAGGGTTTAGGGTTTAACACTTCAATCTCCAGTGCACAGTTTCGGGTTTTATATTTAGTCTTTAAATTTGTTAAAGCCGACCTTCCTACGGACTCCGGACTAACATAATTAGACTTATTTTGACACGAATCCACATTTAGTCGAATTTTAATATGATATCAAACATCGGATTAGGATATCATACAAAATAAAACTAATTATGACTATCAAAATATACTATCGAGTTAGGTTGAATTTTTAATTTTTGATTTTTAGTGTATAAAAGAAGTAACTTATTGCCGTGGTTTTGTATAGTTATATATAGATTGAATTCCCACCCCCCCCCCCCTTTCTTTTATACATCTTTTTAAAAAGAAATAAAAACCCAAGTGTACATCAACGCTATAACCAAATAAAATGTTCTATTCTAAAAAGAAGTAAACCAGTTCTCAAGTAACCCAAATCTTTAACAAATGGTGAGAGAATTATACTTACTAAAGATACACAAACACTTCGTTAAGTTGCAATATTTTTCTATTTTTCTTCATTATAAAACAAAAATTGACACACACAACATAACACTTCGGTGCATGGACCGTCGCACCAAGGAGCTCACTTAAGCTTTGATACACATACAGTAATTTAAATATTTAATGAAAAAACATGAATTCACATCAACTTAAATCCTCTAAACCCTCCACACAAATCCATCCTTAAAGGTGGGGTGGGAATAAAGACTACTGCGATAGAAGTGAATATAAAGTGTATGGAAATGCGAAAAATGACATACTGTAAGTAATATGGAATAATCAACACAAATTCCATACCAGTATCAAGAAAATCCGTATACTATTCAAGATTATCATACATGTTCGTAATAGTACAAGATACCTAAAATAAATGCAACTCATAGAACAGCTTTAGCCCAAGCTTAAAAGACATAAAAGCATCAATACAAGCATATTCAACTTGTTCATACACCAATTCATCTGCATCCCAATCACTCATTGTAACATGATACAACTTTTGCATCACTTTCCCAAGAACTTCATGCGCCATTCTCTTCAACCCAATTCTCCCATACACTTCAATTTAATAAACATCCATCGCCAGCTTGTTCAAAACGACTGGTTTCGACACAAACAACGTGTAATTCTCGTACAATTTCACACAATCGTCGTTAACACTCACTCCCAAAAAGCTGAAGTTGGGGTTTCTAAGGAAAAAGAAGAGAGAATTCGGGATGTAATCTACGTGAATTAGTTGGAATATGATGCAGTGGTGGACGACGCAGAGCTGGAGGAGCGCAATAGGGGGTTTTCTTCGGCGGGGTTTCGAGTCGCCTGCCACTCGACGTCGAGACCGACGAGGAGTTCGCGGAGTCTTCAACGGTGAATTTGAACTATTTGCCAAATCCATTGATCCACTTTCGAACCTTTCTTTGAAACTGTTACTTCGATTTGGTCTTTGTAGAAAGGAATACTATAGAATGTGGTGTGGGTTTGAGAGATATTGGCCATGCTGATGATATCTTGAGAAGAAGACTGCGAATTCGCCATTGTTGGAGTTGAATTGGGAGCAAAATTGTATGGTGAAATATCAGAATTTTATTGCAAAATTGTGATATTGGAAAGACAGATAGCGCTCAAATGGTTGTAGTGTCTATGGAGTTTATATAGAATTTGAGATTGTTGAGTTGTATCGGCAGAGAAGGGAGCTTTGCCGAGGTAGTTTGGTTAGAAGCCAGTAATTTCAAAATAAGTTAATTCGAGATAAATTATTTCATCACAATGATAGAAATAGTGAAATAAATAATTCAAGTTAATATCTCCAACCAAACATGAGATAAAATAATCCTACATTCTATTATAGGAATTATTATACTTTATACCCTACATCAAACGATTTCTAAGTATCTAAATTGTTATTTATTGTGATATATATTAATTTTATATATGCAAATTTTATAAAATTTTGAAGATTTTATGTTTGATATTGGGCAAAATTATAAAATTTAAATTATATCAAATAAATCGTAGAGTATACATTTTCTCCCTTTTTTATCATGTGACTTTATATTTGAATGAAAATAGTATTTTATATTGCATGTTCAACTCACTTAGTACATTCTCTTTTTGTAATGTAGATAGTCGTAGAATGACATAGAGCGAGAAGAAAATAAAAGACAAAATGGTGGTGGAGGTGATGATAAACATAACTATATGTATTAGAAAGTATCGATCAACACTTATTGTTGAAAAATGATACTTTTTTTATTATAGGCAATTTTTTTTAATACATACATAATGATATTGTCTTCCATTAGAAAAGTTTGTTGGGGGAGTCCGAAGGGTAGGGGATTTTCTTCGGGGCTCGAGAGATGGAATAGATAAGTCCCGACAAGTTTGAAATTTGCCGTGAATTTACTTTTTATATTTTAACAACTTTTTAGTAAAAATCTAATTACTAATGATGAAAATGGTGATGAGGAGAGACAAATAGGAAGAAGAAGAAAAAAGTTAAAATTCAAAATTAGGGGATAGTCAAATTTATCTTAAACTAATTATGTTAAAAGTTTAAATTTGTCTTCGTTTGAAAATGTCTATCCATAATTATATGACCTATGATTTTATTGGGGGCAAAAATTTTACCATTAAAAAGTAAAAATAAAGTTATTTTATTTGATATAGTTTAAAATTATATCTAATATCAATTAGCAATGATAAAATGCCTTTGAACTCAATGATTAACGCAAGACAAATTATTTCATTTAACATAATTTAGGAACAATTCTAATGACTTACGTCATGAATATAAGAGCAATTTTTTACATGCATATGCTGCTGGAAAAAACAACTAATTATGTTCTATCTATTTTTCTAGTTGAATGATTTATCCTTTTCTTTTATTATTTTTTTAATCAAGATTTTTGGGGGGGG
>JAJOOG010012756.1:0-26826 GCA_029582565.1 Solanum infundibuliforme
CATTCCTCGAATAGATTAGTACATCATCAATGAATACGATAACAAACATATCTAAATAAGGCTTGAATAATCTATTCATAAGGTTCATGACCATTGCAGGAGCATTGGTCAAACCAAAGGACATAACTAGAAACTCACAATGACCATAACGGGTCCTGAATTTTGTCTTTGAAATAACACATTCCCTTACATTCAACTGATGGTAGCCTAATCTGAGGTCTATCTTAGAAAAACAAGTGGCACCTTGAAGTTGATAGAAGAGATCATCAATTCTCGGAAGAGGATATTTATTCTTGATAGTAAACATGTTCAACTTACGGTAATCTATACACATTCTAAGAGAACCATCTTTTTTTCTCACAAATAATACCGGAGCGCCCCTAGGTGAGACACATGGTCGAATAAATCCCATCTCAATGAGATCTTTCAATTGCTCTTTTAGCTCTTTTAACTGTGCTGGTTCCATCCTATACGGTGGAATAGATATAGGACGAGTATCGAGAAGAAGATCTATACCAAAATCTATTTCTCTCTCAGGAGGAACTTTGGGAAGATCGTCTCAAAATACCTCGGAAACTAACTCACGACTGGAACTTACTAAATACAAGGTTTCTCAATTCTAGAATCATTAACTTGGACTAAGTGAGAGACATGCCTCTTGGAAACTAACTTTCTCTCCTTAAGGTACGAAATAAAACGACCCTTAGGCACTAATGAACTACTCATCTACTCAAAGACTGGCTCATTAAGAAACTGAAACATAACAACTCGAGTTCTACAATCGACTGAGCCATAACATGCATGAAGCCAGTCCATACCTAAAATGACATCAAAATCTACCATGTCTTACTTAACTTAATCAGCCATGGTTCTCTTGAGATTGAAGGAAATAGTACAATCATGATAAACTCTCTCAGCTAGAATAGACTCACCAATCGGTGTAGAAACACTAAAGGGCTCGATAAGTTCCTCAGGAAGAACATCAAAATTCATCGCAAAATAAGTAGTCATAAAATATAGGCTAGTTCCTAGATCTGGCAAAGCATACATATCAAAAGTAAAAACTTTGATCATACCAGTGACAACATCTGGGGAATTCTCTTGCTATTGGTGACTAGTGATAGCATATAGGCGATTTGCTCCTCCGCTAGTCCCCAAAGCAGCTCCTCTAGCTTTAACTCTATTTGGTGGAGCAACTGAAGAAGATTGGGCTCTATTGCCGATGTTTCCATTGCCCTGCCTGTTCTTAGGACACTCTTTCATAAAGTGACCCTCTTTACCACACTTGAAATAACCAGTGGATCCATTGCAACATGTTCCGGGGTGATTTCTACCACACTTAGCACATGCATGAGCCCAGTTACCTCCTTATGCCACACTACCTTGAGCCTGTGCAGGTCTAGCTCTGCATTCTGTGAATTCTAACTATTGTACTCACCTTTGTTCCTTGGTGCAAGTGCACTAGCAGATGATGGAGCATGTCCCTTATGTTTCCGTTGGAAAGAAGACTGATTCATATTATTCTTTTGCTGCCCGAACTCATTCCCTGATGTCTTAGCCTTCTTGTTTCTAAACTCTTCTGTATCCCTCAGCTTATCCTTCTCAACCTACTACACATGAATTATCAACCTTTCTATGTCCATGTGCCCTATCAGCATAACTGTTTTTCCCTCTTTGCTCTACAGACGAGACAACCCAACAACAAACAAACTCGTCCTACTCCTCATAACCGCTACCATCTCCGTAGCGTAACATGAAAGTTGGGTGAAATTCAAGCTACGCTCATGAAAACTCATACGTTCCTGCTTAAGGGCAAGGAATTCTCGTACCTTGGCTTTTCTCAGTTCACGTGGAAAGAAACACCCCAAGAAGTCCTCCTCAAACATAGCCCAACTCAAAATCGATGGACCCTCAGCTCTACCCTTCTTCCACTGGTCAAACCAAGTCCTAGCAACACTTTTCAGTTGATAAGCAACTAGTTCCACTCGCTCAACATTGACAACGTGCATAACTTCAAACACTTTTTGTAGTTCCTCTACAAAACTTTTCGTATCCTCAGTTACACTTGAACCAGTGAAGCTTGGAGGATTCATCCTTAGAAATTCACGGATCCATGAAGTATGAGTCACTTCCTGTCAGTTCTCTCTCTACCCAGCTTGATTGGTCATAAATTGACTTAACATCCCTATAGCCTCGGTGAACTTACCATTGGTGACCTTTCTTGGGGTTGCATTTCAGGTACATTAGGTACCCCTTGTTCCTCGACATTCCTCCTAGCAAGATGACCTCTGACAACTCTTCGTGGAGGCATGATCATAAAGACATGCGCAAGTAGGACTTAGAAGAATATTTTTAGAGATAAACTCTATCGCATGAAATAAGTGAGATAGTTCCTAAATGTCGCAACCTCCTAATTATAGATGCGTCACACTTCACACCGATAACTAGGACTTTACAGACACAGCTTCACAGACACCCTAGGACTCTTGAACTCTGTGCTCTAATACCAAGTTTGTCGCACCTCAAGCCTACACCCTGGGCAGGATTGGCACTCGAGAACCACTGCTGGCCTCAAGTGAACCCCTGGCATGGCTTAACTCTCAGCGGAAGACTTACTCAACAAAGATAAATCCATGAAATAAACTAGAGTGGTAGAACGGAAACAGTTAACTAGCCATAAAGGAAACTCAAGTCTTATAGTCAAAACTACTAAAATGAATAAAGTCAAATAAACTACTAATGTCTAACTGTCTACGAAGCCTCTAATAACTATGAGGGATGTCAAGACAAGATCCTCGATAATCCTAACAACTTAACTAATAAAGGAAAAAAATGGTTCCTCCGGAAAGCAATGAGGCTGACCAAATGACTCATAAATGCTCAACTCGATCAACGAAGTGCTGGATGCTCATCCTGGTTACTTGTATCTGCATCATAAAAGATGCAGGCCAAATGACATCAGTGCATTGAATGTACGAGCATGCGAGGGAATTCTAAAAAATACATAAACTTGAACTAGAATCTAAAAGAAACACATACCTCAGTTTTACTCACTCAAGGATAGTCAACTCAATGCAGAAATAAACAACAGTAAAGATCCAGTTTATATAAAGCATTTAAAACAATAGATAACATCTCAAAGTATTGTAAAATACCATAACATCTTAGTTGTATATAAGAATCCATAAATAACTCTGTTTGGAGAGATTCTCTAACCGACAACAATCACTATGAGCTATGTGAAGATACAACGTCTCACCCACGCTACCAAAACTGTCATATTTGCCGGGATATAGAATGCCTCAACTAAGTGGATCCACTAGTCTATGCTAAAAGTATTAAGGAATCATCTAAAAGGAATGACCCTTTGTACCCACATTTGCTACATGGTTTATGGAGACTCTAGTTATTATGAACTTCTCCCCATATCGATGCTCAATACTACTCCCAAAATATACTCAGCTTATATGTTTTTAAAGCGAAAACTCTTTGTGTGGTTTGAGATAATTACTCAAAAACTAGCTCAAAGGATCTTTTGGAATTCAATGTTTCCTCTCTTGTTTAAATGTGAAAACATTTACTCTTTGGGAATACTTGGTTCACATTTATTCTTTGGAAGAAATGAACTTCATTTGCCACTCTTACTTAACTAAAACTCAAGTCTTAAAAAAAGAGTAAACAATTGCAAAAGACTTCTTGAAAGGACTCTAAGAAATCTCTAGACTTGGCTCTAAACTTTGCTCGAATTTGAATTTATGGATTCAAGGTTATGATTCATGTTTTTGGATGATATCTAGATGTTTAGAAGTCATTTAGAGTAGTTAGAATCGATAGGAAGTGTTAATATATTTTAGAAGGACTCAAACGGGCTAAACTATGCAAAATAGGTTCGGGGGGACGACCCTGGCGCATCGCTAGAGCATCGCGCCAGCCCCAAAGTTTAGAGAGCCACATCTGGCACACTGCTGGAGCGCCGCCCCAACCTTCCTGGTGCATCAGGGGTGCACTGCGTCAGCCTTCCCCCATTTCAACCTGACGAATTTTTCAACTCGTTTTCTGACCTTAATTCGATTAGATTCGATTCTTTTTCTCAATATCTCCTTAGATTTAGATACCCAAAACATGTACACAAGAATCTAACTCAAACAACTCTTAAAATCGATAAAACGTCTCAAGAAACTCATCAATCCCATATAAGTTCAAGAATAAAAGCAATTCAAGAACTCAACTCAAGAACATCAAATCCTCAATCTTTTAGGACGAAAATTACACTGAAATAAACATGTTTGGCGTGTGGATGAACTAACCCAATGCTATGTGAGCTCACATACCTCGTAGGATCGAATCCTTGGCGAAATCTGTAATCAATTCCTCAAGAAATCGACGAATCTAGACCTTTTCAACTCCTTTCTCCTCTTGAGTTCTTCTCTCTAAAACCCTAGAGTGATTTTTCAATTGTGTAAACTGAACCGATTCAGTTTTGATCCCAATTTAATTACAAAAAATATTAACTTGATTGTCTATGGAAAAGACCAAAATACCCCTTTAAAATCCGGTTAGCTTTCCTTTTCTGGACAGCCCCAACTTCGAACGGGCATATCTCCCTCATACGAGCTCGAAAATTAGCAAACTCGGTGGCATTGGAAAGATAATTCCAAGACCTTTTATTTAAAGTCTTATTTTTCACCTAAATCATTCTGTATTGAAAGTTATGGTCGTTTTGACTTGACCCAAAACTCATACTTTACATAACATAGCCAAATTTCAGATTTTCATACTTTCCAAAAATGGTTCTTTCTAATTCTATCTCTTTCAATTAGCGAGGTGTTACATTATCTTTGTATGTTGCCTATTTCTGATCCCTTTTGCCTCTTGATTAGATTTGTTTATCCTTTTGTTATCAGTTTTGAGTTGGTTTTAGTATTTGGGCCCAAATATTTGGTTTAGGATCAACTGGATTCTAGGTTAGTTCCAATGCTCTAAGAGTGTTATGCTTGCTATTTATACTTTTTTTGATTGCGAAGGTCTTGTTTATACTTGATGATTCTTTATTTTGTATAGGTGTTCAAGTCAATTATTTAGTGTGGGAATTTATATGCAGATGAATTAAGGTAATAATAGTCCTCTAACACAAAGTTCAGTAGAGTCTTTATATAAGATCTTTCTTCGATCAAACTGAAAGGATCATATCTCTTAAAATATGAATATTTTGGTGGTCCATTGTCAATTAAATTAAAGGTCTATAAGCCTTCTATCCAACACCACCAAGTTTATGTCATTTCATGATTGGTGTAGAGAGTTATGATATTTTACTAAATAGTGTAGTGAAGTTGAAGTTTAACCACGGGAAGATTCTAAAAAAGATAATTTTCTTGTTCATATACCACTTGGAAAACCATAAAACGGTATTCTCAACTTCTATAAAGCCCTAAACAATTTAATTTCAATATTTTAACATCTTCTTCTCCTCTCTCAAACCCTAAGATGAAATTCTTGAAAAAATCAAAGCTTAAGACTTCCAAGAAAAGATTCTTTCTAATACGTTTCAAGATTCTTCTTAATGCAGTGTTCATTCAAAAAAAATTCAAGATTTTTCTTCAACGTAAATCCTTCTCCAAAAATTTTAATATTTATAATTCAAATTCCTTCTTATAATCATGAATCATTAATAGAAATCATAACAGTTGACTATAGGATTTTCAAGAAACTAATTTTAAAATCTGAAGAAAGGATTTTTGGATTGTTCTTCTTCAAGTTAGAGTTCTTTTTTCTAGATTAATGGAGCTTGTAAGGTATGTAATATTATCAAAGTGAGGAACTTTGTTCTTCCTCGCACCCTACTTCTACAATATATGTTTTTTTAAGATCAAGATTAGGGCTCTTACCCCGAATTTTATTATTTTGAATTCCCAATATCTCTTATCATTCGTGCTTGATATTATCAGCAAAAAAATTTTATTCACTAGCTAACTATTATTGATTCACGGTTCATGCTTATTATACCACATGGACCCCTTTCTAATCAAAGTTATTTAAAAACCTTTTCATAGTATTTCCTATGCATTAATTTCACAAAGAAAGCATGTTCAAGATTTCGAAGAAGTATTTCAATAACAAGTTCAAGAAATAATATTTTGTTTTAAGTACATTATTTTGAAGAAGTATTTCAAGAAAGCATTATTATTTTTAATTTCAAGGGCATTATTTTAGAACAGTTTAAAGAAACTATATTTTTCTTCTAGTGCATTATTTTCAAGAAAGCATTCTTATATTTAATATCAAGTGCATTATTTAAGAAGTATTATTTAAGTGAAATTAGCAATCGAGATTTCCAAGAAAGCATTCTTCTAGTGTTTTAATTATTGTGGTTAGAACTTGGTTACTAAATCCCGCCCTTTTGATATTGATAACTGAAACATCGAGATTTATTTTATGACACAATCCTTTACCTCTACAAAAGACTAGAATATGTCTTTGCTTCATAATTGAATATTTTACCGTATCACACCCTATGGGATAGACCACAACTCATCATTGGGTTTATAATTATTAGCGACCGCCTACACATTGAATCAAAAGAAGTGTAGTTGAGTGTTATCAATGTATATATATATACATACTATCCTTTGGGCACGCACATTGCACGTGGACCCCATACGTCAATAAGTAAAAACTCTTATAAAGTTAAATAAATATTATTTTAAAATGTATTACCAACTTAACCTCAGTGATTCCATCTTACTATTTTCTTCCTTTGAAAATAATGGTGAAATTATAACATTATTATATTAGATCGATCTTGTGCCTAACATTAGAGCAATGAACCAAACCTTCCAAATATAATTAATAAAAAAGTACAAAAACATCGAATCAAATGAATTTGATTCATGTAAATATAAGGTAATCAAACTTAATCATTGTTGAACAATGTAGAAGTCATACTTGATATTTCTAACCTTATGAATTCATCTTCCTCAAATTTCTTTACGGCGTTTCTAAATAAAGTGAAGATATCAAACTTTCTATACACTCAATTGTTACTCTCATATCATAGATAGACTAATTTGGAAAAAATATATTAATGATCCAAATCTTACTAACAAACAATAGAAGATGGAAAAAGAGGGGGAAAAGAAGGAACTTTACCATAGGTATACGTAGAACTGCAAGTGGAAGAACCCAAGATGACAAATTCGTATGGTATATATGGATTTAGCTGCAACTCTTCATATTCTTTAATTTAAGATTAAAAGGGGGAAAACCTTGATACATGCACTTATTTAAGAACAATTATTCAGTTTTAATTATTTTACCAATTACATATGACTCTTAGAATTCTAGAAATCCTAACTAACTCTTGTTCTTCTGCATTACCTTTCTTATAAATGACTTAAAATTCAAAATATATTTAAAATATTATTATTTAATAGTTAATTAATTAAACATTTAATTTAGCTTAGGGGTAAAATGGTAATCCAACTTTACATCTTTGGAGTTTCCCACTTTTAATAATATACTAGTTCTAGACACGTGCTTTGCATGTGAGTCCTTTGAAAGCAGTAATTATACATGGTATGGATTACTGTCAAAACATCATTTGAATCAGTATCACAAGCTATTAAAAAAAAAAATTAAAATAGATGAACAATCAATTTATATAAAATAACTTCTTTATTGTAAGTCAAATGATTAGACATTTGATGAACCTGCAAAATTTAGTTTGGTAACTAAAATAATGAGTTGTACTTTTATGTTATTAGGTCCAAACATATGATATATTAGTATGTGCAAAAATGAATAAAAAAAATTATTTACGGTTCTCATTTAAATGGACAATAAGAAAATTTCTACATATACCTTAAATTGATATCTATACTTAAAGTCCAAAACCCATACAATTCTAAATGCTTCATGGATGAAAAAATCTATAGTGGAGAAAGAAAGCAACAACGCAAAGTTGAGGATATTGCAAACAAAGTCCTCATGCTCTGAAAATAAAGCTTTGTTAGTGTTATAGACAACATATCAACATATCAACATAAGATTGTTCACTGTTTAATACTACACATGTATTAAATTTACTCTTTTTTTTTTCACTGCTAGTTTTTCTTCTTGATTACCAATTTTAAGCTTTTTGTTGTTATCCTCACTTGCAACTTCTAACTCTCTTATCTACTCATGTTGAATTGTGCAATTTCCTTAATTCAATTTCCTATTGTGAGCTTCAATCTTTATAAGTTGGTTTTTAAATAGCATTAGGAAATGACCTTTTAGATTCAAATTTTAATTCTGAAATTGATTTCTACATTAAGTGATGAATGACTTTCCATATCATACCTTTTCAAATTCTTCCACTATGAGATTTATAATTATTATTAAAAGCAATATCAATGTACTTATTTATCAAAAAATGATAATTTAATTATTAAAGGGCTTAAGGACTTCAAATTCTACCATTATGTAATTAAAATATTTATTTTTAATCAAATTTTAATTTAGTAGAAGGGTAAAATGGTAATTCAACATTTCACTTTGGAGCTTCCCACTTATAATAATACATTGTAACACCCCGTATGCTTGAAAGACCAGATTGCAGAAAAATCAGAAGTTGCAGGTGCCATCAATGCCGCCACCTATGGACTGTAGGGTGACCCACCGACCATAGGTGGAGTCCGTAGTTGGCCACCTGCAGCTCCCTTCCCAGAACCCCTTAATTTTTCAGCCAAGTCTTGACCCATGCCAGGACATACGTACCGTAGGTGGGATCATGATCCGTGGTTCAAACTCCGTAGAACCTCCAAAAAATTCAGCTAAATCCAGAACCACGCCAAGACCTACAGACCGTAGGTGAGGCCACAGTCGATGGACCTGTTTTGTGGTTCAGACTCCCAGATCCCAACCTCTAAAGCTAGTCTATGACTGACCAAGATGGACCGTAGGTTGGACCACAGTCTGTGGACCACGTCCATCAGTTGGCCATGACAACTTTTAAGTCAGGGGTCGTGTGGTCTTTCCTTATGCGTTAGTCACCTAAATTACGTCGTTTAACCCCTAAACTACATTGTTTTAGTCAGTTTTAGCCTAGTAGCTTAATTAGAACTTACCCTAGTCAACACATTCTCCAAAATTCATCTAGATTGAACGAAAAGAAGGATAAAGAGTCGAACAACCCTCTCCAAGAACGCAAAAAGGTTTCCTCTAGATCCACCCTCGAAATCGAAAGATTTCTCCGTGAAATTCGTCACAAGGTATGTGGCATTTCACTAGTGGGTTCCTTTCACCCATTAAGTCCCTAGAATTTAGTCAGATTCTTCATTTTCTATATCATGTTTAGACCTAGGGTTTCTAGAATCTCAGATTTATGTTGTGATTGAGCTGTTAGACTAGTCCAAATTAGATTATCATGTTTTTGAGGAATTGTTGCTTCGTTCTTACATGAAACTGAGAACCATAGTTGTGTAGATTCGTTTAGTTCATTAATTACACTTGCTAGGTCAGTTTATTTACATAGACATGCCCCAGTTAAGATTGTTGGATTATCAGTATATTAATGTTACATTTTCAGTTAGCATGTCAGAATTTTGAGCTATTCAGTATTTCAAAAATTCAGCTATAATGTGTTATTTACATAATAAGTTGGGAGTAGTCTTAATACCGAGTGGACTAAGGGTCACTCACCCTCATAGTCCCGGAACTACGTTCCCCTGTTGGATATGTCCCCTCTATGGGCAACATATTTAGTGATCATGCTAGTCATGCCTTTATACCCCTGGCAATGTATATTGGATCCTTTCGATAGGGCGATACATCAGAATGCACGAATAGCTCTCGTGGTTTTATGTCGGTTAACAATAGCTCCCATAGTCAAATTCTAGTGCATTGACCAGGTTATCAGTTATAGTTCAGTATTCAGTCTCAACATGTCATGGACTTGGTCAATGCATTAAGTTAGCTCATTATTTAGTATATTTTAGTAGCTTCATCAAGATTAGATTACATCATTGCTTTTATTGATTTGTTCAGTTATGTATATGTTGCTAAGTTTTATCCTATCGTGAATGCTCAGTACCTTTTAAGTACTTGATGCATACTCTGCGCTACATCTTCTCATTGTGTAGGTTCAAGTCCTCAGCATTCAAATCACGCATAGATCGGTTCGCGATATCCAGTACAATTGTATCAGTGGTGAGGCCTCATTCTTTGAGGACAATTGACATGTCGTTATTTCAGTCATTCTTATATTAGTTTCATTTTTTGCTAGAAGTTAGTTGGTGGCATGTCCCAGTAGCTCTAGTCAGTTAGAGAGTTTTATTCTCACACAGTTTAGATTCAGTTTTTTGTTTGAGTTTGACCTTTCAGTTGTCATTAAACTCAATTTTATATATTCCGACTTAGAATGGGTATTCCCCGTCATTTTCCTTTATGTCATCTTTCTAGCTGTCGCACAATATGTCTATTTTTCAATTATCTTAGTCTGCTTATGATATGCCAGCAGGGTTAGGTTGGGGTCACTTATGATCCTAGGTCCCGTGTTAACGTCCAAGGGGTAGCCTCGGGGCATGACATATATATATATATATTTCATTAATTGATTATTTTAAAAGTAATAGTTACAAATTAAATAAAATAAATGATGATTTTGCCTCTACAATGTGTAAAAAGAAAATGAAAAAAGAATCCTAAAATAAATACACTATTTCCCACGAAGGATCACTTTTAAAAAATGTTTTTATTCTTTTAAGTATTTTGTTTTTTAAGGATCAGTTTTATATATATCCTCTAGGATAGAACGATCATACTCACCGGTGTATAGGCACCTAAAACCACGGTGTCAGCGAAGCATTCAATGACAGTAAAGTACATTTAGAATACTAGATTTAGTAGTACTAGAAGAAGTCCAGAAAATTGATATTTTCCTTGTTGAAAAATGAGAAGAAATTGTCTATTTATAGACAACAAAGGGTAGTGTGAAATGGTGCTTATTGTGCCTTACTGAAAAGGTCACATCCCTTTTTAGAAGTCGCAATCTTTCACAAAAGGTCACAACCTTTCACAAAAGTCACAACTCTTCGCAAAAGTCACAACTTATCATAAAAGTCACAACTCTTCATAAAAGTTGCAACTCTTCATTTTCCATTCACACCTTTTAAAACCCAACAATCCCCCGTATGAATGGCGAATGACTCCAAGACAAAGAAATGGACAAGTGTGTGTACTTTACAAGAAATAATTAGTTGCATCTTGATAAGTAGGTTTCCCTTTGAACTTTCCGTAGTGAACATATGTCGGATATACTCGGTCTATCGATAGATTTGATATCTTTGAACCATCAAGCTTTGGTGTATACCTAGACAGCCATATGTCACACAATCAACCCTTTACCGTTTATGGTTCTTATGGCTGTGTCCGTTTTAGCCATGAACAACTCCTAGTTTCATGAGTGTATAGAGAGATGGGATTTTGACAATCATTCTCTTTGAAGCGGCTTACACTTCACACTCACATAGGTGATTTCTAGCCATGTTATCGCGTTGATACACTATTTGGTCAAATCTACCAAACTTAGCAAATCATTATAAACTTTAAGCTTTATTAACTAATTAACAAGCCTTAATGTTGTATCCTTGTTCTTGAGAATTGTCTTCATTATGAGAATGGATTGAGTTGGTTTACAATGCCGAACCTTCAGTCACAACTTTGTTTTTCTCCTTGAACCTAGCTCTTGGGATCTCTTGTCTGCTAGGTAGAGTTACCGCCATGATGACTCGTCCTAAGCCTTAAATTCATTCCCTTAGATGATCTTTTAACGTTCTCTCTAGTTAGGTATTTTTGTAAGTGGATCTGGTACATTATCTTTTGACTTTACGTAGTCAATTATGATAATTCCACTAGAGCGTAGTTTTCTAACGGTATTATGTCTATGTTTTATATGATGAGACTTTTTGTTATACATCATGCTCCATGCCCTACCTATTGCATCTTGACTATCTATGTGTATGCATGTTGATGCCAAAAGTTTGGCCCAAAAAAAGAATATCGATCAAGAAATTCCAAAGTCTTTCAACTTATTCATTGGCCTTATCTTGAACACGTAGCTCAGAGATCATTGTAGAGCTAGCGATACATGCCTTTTTGGATGATTTCCAAGAGAGTTCTCTTCCACCAAAAGTAAATACATATCCACTCGTGGATTTTACTTCATTTGATCCCGGTGATTCAATTTGCATCAGTAAATCATTTCAATACTGCTGGAAATTTGTTATAATGCAAAACATAGTTTTGAGTATGTTTTAAATACCCCAAAACTCTTTTCATTGTCATCCAAAGAGTTCGATTGGGATCACTCGTGAACCGAATCTATTTATTAATAGCACATGTTATATCTAATGGCGTACACTTCGTGATATACATCATATTCCCCAATACTCTAGCACAATCCAATTGTGAGTCACTTTCGCCTTCACTCTTCTGAAATGAAAAGCTCACATTTATTGGAGTTTTGACAATATTGAAATCCAAATATTTGAACTAGTCAAGTACCTTTTGAATGCAATGAGTCTGTGACAATGCTAAACATTATGGAGTTCTAAGGGTTGTTATACCTAAGATCGCATCAGCAACTCCAAGATCTTTCATATCAACTTGCTTTCTAACATACTTTTAGTAGCATATATCTATGTCATTAGTGTCTCTACTGATGATCAGCGTATCACCAATAAACAAACAAACAATGACCTTGTGATTTTAATGTAAACAAATTTATCACTTCCATCATTCTTAAATCCATTTGCCAACATAGTTTGGTCAAATTTCTTATGTCATTGTTTGGGTGCTTGTTTTAGTCTATAAAGTGACTTAACAAGTTCGCACACTTTCTTTTCTTTACCAGGAAATACAACACCCTCGGGTTGTTCCATGTAAATTTATTCCTCTAATTCTCCATTTAAGAAAGTTATTTTCACATTCATTTGATGAATTTGGAGGTCATATACCACAACTAACTCAATTAATGTCCAAATGAATGTAATTCTAGTTATTGTCGAGTATGTGTCGAAAAGATCAAGACCTTGGTTTTGTCTAAAGTCTTTGACAAAAAGTCTTACTTTATATTTGTCAACAGTTCCATCGACTTTCATTTTTCTTCTGAAGATTCACTTTGAACCCAAAGGTTTATTTCCAGGAGGAAGATCAACCAACTTCCAATAAGATTGCTCAAGATTAAACCAATCTCACTATTAACACCATCATTTCAAAAGGATTAGACCACGTAAGACATAGGAAATGTTACAAAATCATATTTGAAGGTAGTACATGTCCTTTGACATTTATTATGCGTCTGAATCTCTTTATTAAGTACAATATCCTTTTGTTCTTTCCAAGGTCTTTTAGACCTTTCACTAGACTACTATTTTCTAATTTTACAGTCCATAGTTCTTAGGTCCTATCTTAATCCTTTTAGGAATAGGAAATTGGACTTTGGCTAGACACCCCCATACTTTGAAATATTTCAAGTTGGATTTCTTTTCTTTCCATTTCTCATATGGAATAGATTGTGTCCTGAACAAACAAAATTTCTTTCTTTCTGAAAAAACAAAACTTTTTGTTGTTCCCTTTTGCAGTAAGGATAGTCCTCCACATAAGTTTTGAGGTAAACCTGAACTTATAAGTAATGTAGCCATCATTTCCTTCAAAGTTCTTTTTTTTTTTCTGCAATTACATTAAATAGAGGTGAATAGGGCACTAGTTTGATGGATAAATCCACTTTCCAAACATATTTCTGCAAAAGGAGATTTATACTCCCCATCCCTATCACTCTTATCTTTTTTTGCCAACTACTTTCAACTTCAATTTTATATTGCCTAGACGTTTCTATTGCTTCATCCTTACCATTCAGCAAATAGACATAACCGTATCTAATGCAATTGTCAATAAAAGTTATGAGATACTTTTTCCCACCACGAGATGGTGTTGACTTCATATCACAAATGTCAATGTATATCAGCTCTAAGGGATTAGAAATCCTTTCAACAAATTTGTAAGAATGCTCAGCATACTTAGATTCCACAGAAACTCTACATTTTTATTTATTGCACTCAAAGTTAGACAAAACTTCTAAGTTGATTAGTTTTCCTTACAAGGTTTTGTAATTGACATATCCCAAGTGTTCATGTCACAATCAGTTTGACTCAAGCAAGTAAGGACAAATAAATATATTGTGTTTGTAAAGCTCTCCGCGAGGTAGCTTTTTCTCACAAATATTTATTCCTATTTCTAACAATATTTGTACCAAATTTTGTGTGATACAAACATTGTTTAGAGTCATCACCTTCTCAAAAGTCCTTTTCGGAAGGACCTTTCCATAACTTTCAATTTGATTGTTATAGAACTACCCATGAACAAAGTTTCATCAGGTCCAATAAAGGCAATATAGTCCAAATGCTTCTTTTTCTAAACATACCAAATGTCTATTCACCAATATTCATGTCTATACAAATAGTTATATTAAATAGACATATCTATTCATGATAAATCACAACATTTTAACTTACACTTTTTTATAAAAGAATTCAATTATTTTGAACAAATAACATATAATTTGGTAGTTTCATACTAGTCATACCATATACTAGTAAAATAGAAACTCAACGACCACAATATCAAATATACTCCAAGAATTATTTGGGTCTAACATAATACAAAAGTATCATCAAATTTCATATCTTGTGCTCCAAATTTAAATTAGACACTAAGTCCAATTTTACATTTGTCATAAGCAAAGAAACCCCAACATTTTAAATATGATCTCAAAAATATTGTTCAAATAGTTGAAAATAATTTTTCCACATATTTTCCGAAACTATCAAAATGTCATTGGCAGCATGAAACCTCTTTTGGAAATGTTATTTTACGAAAGAATTATAGTGCTTCAAATCACTTTACAATCTTTACATAGTGTCAAAGTTCATTTCATAAAGGGACCTATTGTAGACACAAAATCACAAACTTTAAGTCACTTCTATTTTTTCTATCACAATTAGATATACCACTTAGTACTTAGATTACTAATAATAAAGACAAACTTTTGTATAATTTTTTCTATGTAACTATGAAGTTTATAAAAAACAAAAAGTACAACACTGACTTATTAGATGAAGTTTTCTTTTTAAAGGAAATAGAGAAAGAAAAATCATGAAAAATGTATTTAATATAGTCTATAGGTTGTCATGTTGTGTCAATTCTTTTCCAAAATAAACCTTTTCAAATCAGCACACAAAAAGAAATATTTTAGCCCAAACCCTAAATCTACTTTTTTCTCATCAGCCACACTTTCTCTTCCACTCTATCTCTTGCAATTTTCATGCTAATTTGCAACTTTCCTCATCCATGGATATGTTTAGATTTTTCCATCTTTTGGAGACAAATATAGTCTTTTCCCCTACCCCTTCTTACATGTCCCTCTCCTAATAGATGACTCTTTCATTTCATTCTCCAAGGCACATAAAATCTTCAAGTACAGAGAAGATTTTACACTCACAAGAACGCCACTCTCTATAATTTGCGTATCATCTCACAAAATATTTTTATTCCCTTCTCTGTCTCTCTTTACACCGTTTGAAGAATGAGTGTAGATTCGAGACCAATGATAATGAATAAATCAGTACACCACAAGAGGTAAATCCTTAGTCCACTTTGTCTATTCTCTATTGAACTACATTATTTTAGAAATCAATGGTTTAGATCTTTATGTTGTTTTATGATTTCATTTTTATTTCTTTTATGGATCTTGGCTATCCTGGTGTATAATAGATATGTTCTGTCAAAAAGAAGGCAATCGTAGAATTCATACATGCTCATGACTTCATATTAATCTTTGTACTTATGGTGCGTTATAACATACTCATCACATAAATGCTCCTATTATTTTTTCTTTCCATGTTATTGTTAAGATTTCTATTATTCATATTACCCATTTATTTTTACACAAAACCTAGAGTAGAAAAATTGCTATATAAGTCTCAATGTCATCGCAAGACATGCAATATGCATATACATCTTTATTTCAATCTTTAGCTCCTAATTAGAAACTCACTCGTACATAAATGAATGGAGGAGGGAACATCAAATATTACATTCTCTATCTTGCTAACAAGCTGTGTATCTCTTTTTATTAAACTACTTTTGGGTACTAATCTATTATTTACTTGTGTTTCTGATTTTGTATGACAATTTACATTTGATTGTAACAGTTATAATTAATTCCCGCGGGTAGCTTATAGTTAATTAAGTCCATCACATAAAATATTCTTAACACAAGATTTTTGTGCTTAAAACCTACCTCATAGTTAAATTAGTAGTTTATATATTAGCTATATAGAGTATCCATTACATAGAATAGTTTTTGCATCTTTCAAGTTGGACTCCTTAGGATAGGTCTAAAGTCTTAACACATTCCAACACTAAAGACTATATCTAGTCTGCTTGTTTTGATGTATAGTAAAGAGCAAATAATTTCTCAATACCTGTCTAAATTACGGATGGACTTGGTTTCTCAATATCTAGTTTGGTAGAGGTCCTATTGGAGTATCAATGGGCTTGGCACTTTCCATATGGACGCTTTTTAGCAGATCACCAATATACTTTTGTTGATTGACCATAGTGCATGTTTATGAATACTTATCTTGTAAGGTTAAAGAGAAGTATAGTTCCCCTATCATATTCAAATCAAACACATCACTTCCCAGTAACTCGATAAATGTTTCGCATAGTGAATCCAATGTAGCTCAAAAGATTGTTTCATCAACATATACTTGAACGATAGGTATATTTCTCCTGCTTAATTTTAGGATGAGAGTGTTGTCAGGTTATCACAGGACCAACTTCATCAATCGACCTATTTTATTAGAATTTCATCTGGGTTATGATTTGTAACCCGAAATTTTCATGTTAATGCTAAGTTGTCGTACTTGAAAGTCCATAATGTGTGCACATCAAAGCTATATGCAGTACTACTAGAAAGTAATGGGATTGTCATGTCATGAATTTTGTAAAGCATAAACTATATACAAGTCATTTAACACATATGGAAGTGTCACGCCCCGAGCCTACACCCCAGAGTTGGCTGGCATTCAAAAACCATTGTTGGCCCAAAGTGAACCCTTGGCCTGGCTTACTTACTCAGCGGAAGACTAAAAAAAAAGAAATAGTCTCAAAGGATAACTCATGCAAATATTTTAAAGGAATATCAAACTTAGCCAAAATGGCAACTCAAGTCTCAACCATTAAAACAGGAAATAGAAAGCTCAAGAACTAACATTTGATTGTCTATGAAGCCTCTAAAAAAATTGAGATGGAGGTCGGGAGAAGAACCTCGATCATCCTAAAAAATGAAATACTAAAAAGCAAATGATAACAAAGGATCCCTCCGAAAAGCAAGAAGGCTCACCAACTGACTCTGAATGCTCAACTAGATAAACGAGGCGCTGGATGATAATCCTGGTTACCTGTGTCTGCATCATAATAAGATGCAGGACAAATGGCACCAGTACATTGAATGTACGAGTATGTGAGGGAAATTCTAACACAAGACATAAGCTTGAAAGGAACTGAAGAACTTACCTGGCTCAACTCAAATCAACTTAATTGAATTCATTTCAATATAAAGCAATTACATAAATGCAATATAAAGAAAAGTTGTTTAAAACATGTATGTCAACTCTGTGTATTTGGAAATACAATAATACTCTGTTTTGTATGCAAAGATACACTATAACTTTGAAATGTATGTGAAAATACAAATAAATTGTGTATATAAAAATACAATTACTTTTGTGGGAGTTTCTCTAACGACAACCATCACGTAAGAGCTATTGTGATGATACACCGTTTTGCCTCACGTTGCTAGGGCCATCCTATACCTTGGCGAGGGTATAGAACCCGAACTACTAAGTGGATCCACTAGTCTAGGCTAAAAAGCACTAAGGAATCATCTAAAAATTATGACACTTTTTCTACCCATGATGACTACATGGCTTATGAGGGCTGTGAGTTGTCTGAACTCTCCCCCATATCGATTCTCAATACTACTTGCAAAATATGATACTTGTTCTTATGTTTAACAACATACTTCTTTTTGTGATTTGAGATAATTGCTCAAAAACATAGCTCAAAGGCTATCTTGGAAATCAAAGTTTCCACTCTTGCTTATTTGTGAAAGCATTTACTCTTTACTGAAAACTAGGTCAATGGTTCTTTGGAAATCTCAGTTTCCTTTCTTGTTTAAATGTGAAAACATTTACTCTTTGGAAATATGTAGTCCCAATATACTCTTTTGAAGAAATGACTTCAATCTTTACTCTTTACTCAACTTAAAACTTAAGTCTTAAAACAAAGTTAAAACATTTGTAAAAGACTTTTGGAAGACTCTATGAACTTCTCTTGACTTGACTCTTAACTTTCCTTGAATTGAAATATGGATTCAAGGAATGTGATTTGTGATATGAAAGATCTCATTTTGTTTAGGAATGATTTGAGATAACTAAACATGAGAAATGATCAAGAAATCACTGCCTGGAAGCAAGTTCGCGACGCGGAGATGTATTTAAATTTTTGGTCACGAAAATAATTTTTGAGGCAGAACGGTCCGTGACCGCTCTGCGACACGAGGAGAACATTTTCAATCCTGAGGAATAGGTCCGCGTTGCGGACCTGGTACCCAGATTTGCCCGACTTGTTCCTTCTTCATTTTTTAACCCCAATTTGCGTAAATTTGACACTTTTTCTCAAATCCTCTTTAAATTCAAATACCCAGCATATGTACACAAGAATCTAATCAAATACAACTCTAAAATCGACCTTAAACTCTCAAAAACTCCATAATCTCATCCCAAATTCAAGAATGAAAGTAAATTCAAGAACACACATCAAGAACATTCAAACTTTCAAATTTTAGGAAGAATTCATGTTGAATTAAACATGTTTGATGCGTGGGTGTAACGACCCTAAAAACGAAATACTGAAACTAGAGCCTAACCTGTGTGCATTTGTGTTTGTCATTAGATTTGATGGTGTTGTATGTTCTCCGGAGTCATGGTTGAGGTCTTTAAGGGTTAGACATCAAGGTACAACTCCCCAAGGACCACCCTAAGGGTTCTTGAGGAAGACCCTAAGTTTACACCCCATGATCCCAAGGAAACTATAAAGTTGGCCAAAAAGGGGTGACCTACGGAAGGGGCCCACGCCGTGTAGGTCCATCCACGCCCCGTGGATGGCCTTCGTAGGTCAAGGGGTTTCTAATCAACCCAAAACCACCATTGATGAAAGGACAGTACGGTCCGTGACCCCATCCACGGACCGTGGATGGAGGTCTCGTGAACCATAACTGTTTGCTGTCAAGTGGTGCGGCCAAGCAAGGGGTGAGTTGGTAAAGTCACCCCAAGTCCTAATTAGTGTATGGACGGTTATTCTACGTGTTTTAAGGTATTTTAAGAGTATTATAACATTAAAATGGTATTTTTAGATTTCATTATTAACTTTTCCCCAAATCAAAACCCTCTCTCCCAAAATATCTTCTCTCTAAGAACTCCATTGAGGACCAAGAAGAGATGAAGACTTAAGGCTTGAAGAGGAAGGATTTTAGGTAGCTTTTTGTGGGATTCTTCAAGTATATTGTATGGTGATACTTCATCTAGGGTTAGTTATCACCCTAGAGTCAATTTCGAAGAAGTTTTCAAGGTTTTCAAGTTACACAAAACCCTAAGTTTTACTCAATCTCATGGGTTCTTGCATCAATTATTCTCAAATGATAAACTATGATTATATTGATGTTTAATTGATGATTTAAGTTGAAAATACTCTATGAACCCATGATTTCTCTCAATTCCTAAATTGTGCCTTAAGAAGCGGGTTTGTTGATTATGAATGAATGTTGATAGATTTATGCCTAGATTGATTTAGATTGTTGACTTGTATCATCATCTATGCCTAATTATGGTGAATTTTTGGTGAATTGAGGATTTGTGATCATAGCCTTGATAGGGCAAGTTTGACCTAAGTACTTGTTGTAGTAGACTTGTGTTAGAGATGTTGATCCACTTGAGAGGTGGAGGGGTTTAATTATGATATAGTTACTTGATGTTAGTATAAATCTACATGTATTCTTGATTAACCTAAGATTCTAGGGTTATGTCATAAAAGAGGCAAATTGAGGGTTTAACTGTGATCCTCCTAGAATGATGAATTCTCAATGTAATGCCTTAGATTAGATCACCTAGACTCGAATTGGTTTAGGGTAATGCTTCTAAACGTGAATTGACTTGATCATGATATTATGTGCATGTTTATGAATACTTGAAGTATAAAGTGCCAATCAGGATGTGATTAATGTATTGATGAGTTGTTGGGTCATGGTATTCCCTTATCGATTGTGCTATTGCTATATGTTGGAATGAGTTAGTCCATAACCCTTGAAGGGCATATTGTGAAAGTTTGTGCATGTTCACAAGATTGGGTGTGAACTCATGATTTACTTTGTAGTTGAAGGTCACATGAATATTGCGTATATTGTGGTATTGTTGAAAGGCCATTCATCCCTTACCCTTACACTTAATTATGAATGAAGTGTCTAGGATGATAATATTGTTGCTTGTGTCATTGCAAGGAAAATTACACACACACACACACTCCATGCATAAACATGATTATGATGTATCAATGGTGTTAATTGAAAGTATAGTTCTCATATGCACCTTTACACATTATTATGCATGAAATGTACATAACCATGATGATCCTATTGTATTGATTGAAAGTCCATTTTCGTGAGAATACATGATCTTGGTGTGATAGTTATTCTCACATAGTAATGTTGTTTCTAAGGTTGAAAGTACATTCTAACCTTAAATGAATCGATAAGGTATTTAGTGAGTTTTATTGAACGAAGGGTAAAGTATGCCTTCACACATGTAGATACAATTCCATACTAATTATGTATAATTGGGAAATAATGCTTAGTAACGAGTGGATATGGATAATGAGGAAAAGGCTCCTCCGCTAATGCAATAGGTTGTGTCATCTATAGCAAACTCCTGAGATGGAAGCTCCTCTGCTAATGCAATAAGTTGGGTTTCTAGTAGCAATCTTCCTATCCCATAACTATGTGCCAAACATAGGACTTAGCTAGTGGATCCACTTAGAAGCTAAATATGATCTGTTCTACCTTTGGCAAGTAAGAACGCCTTTTTCGATGTAGGGTTATACGACACCGGATTCCATGTAGCTCACATGGTCTATATCGGTTATGGCAACTTTTCCCTATTTAATAAAGGTAATGAATGAGACATGAATTATACTATGACTTCTTAATGGGTTTACATAGTTGGAGTGGGGGTATGGGACTTCACTTTTACATTGCACGAGTAGACTTAGTTGGATGTCATAGGATGGTTCCGTTATATTAATAATGAGATTTTAATGCATGCATGTGTATTGAATGAATAGTTGTTATGAATGACTTTTCTTATAATTCAAGTAATGTAGATGACTATTTCCTTATTTGTGTCTATTGATTATATATGAGGTCTAAAGATGAAATGGAATACTAAAGAAGCTTCAAGGGAGTACTTCGTTGGGTTGGTATTATGGGATGCTAACAACACATTGCACAAGTGTTCCTTAGGGGTTACTAAGGTAATGGCTTCACTATTAAATGAGTATGAATTGGATATTGGTTTGTTGTACATTGTAAATGCATGTTAGTTACTATACATTGCACAATTGTTTCTTAGGATTTGCTTATGTGATGATTACTTAATGATGAGATGATCTTGGTATTTGAGTTTGTATTACTTTATGATTGGAGGCTTTGTATTGTGAAGATTGGGATGTGTATTATATTAATGTTGGAGACTATGCTTGTTATTATAATTATTTCTTTCAGGTTATAATGAAATGTATGTGTGTTGCCTTATTGGTTGCATTCTCCAACTATTTCATAGATGATGTTCCAAAATGACATATAGCATGATTTCATATGAAATGTCCTTGTTAAGCATATTTTTGTATGGTCATCATACTTAGTACATCTAATGTGCTAACCCCGTTCTTCCCCTTTTCTTACTAAAGTGTAGGGCCTGAAGATATTGGTGTTCTATGTTTGGAGGATAGGTTTCTAAGGTGGTTGAAGATGAAGTCTTGGTGAGTCCTCATAGTTTTGAGGACAAAACCCATTATGTTCCTTTTATGTCTTTAGTTTATGTGAAAGGTTTCGTATGGGCTAAGTCCCAATGTTGTATTGGAAGTATTAGATGGTTGAGACATAGTATATAAAGTCTAGAAAGTCTTCCGCTTGCTTTTAATCAAAATGTCTTCGATCGTAAAGAATGTCTTTTTATTCTTCTCTATTTTCCTATGTTCTTATGTTCAAGAATGCTATGAGGCTTGTATTAGACCCCTTCGGGGTCGAGTACGCCGTGTTACGACTAGTGGGTGCTCTCAGATCGTGACAAAGATGGTATCAGAGCATAAGTTTTTTGGAATGGTTTTAGGATGTGTCAAACCACGTCTAGTAGAATCTTGTTCATCGGTGTGAGTCGCGACCCATCTATGAGCGAGAGGCTATAGGACGTTAGGAATCTTCACTTCTTCATTCTCTAGTCGTGCCATAGAGTTTAACTCTATAATGTCTTTCCCTTATTCCTTATGTGATGGTGTTTAGTGTTTGACCACTTGAAAGAAGTGTGTTACAAGGGTTGAGGGAGAGAAAAGGTTGGTTGTGATGCCAATTATGGCTATGTGACTTGATAGATGTGAGATGTTTAATTTCTGGTCTGATTTTAGTATGAATGAGTTGCTTATTGGTTATATGTGTTGTTGGTAGAAGGTAATGTTGAGTTTTGAGGTATGTTGAAAGAGTTTATGAAATGTGTTGTTTTTAGGAATGCCTAGGCGTGATGAGTAGGAAGGTTTAGTGATGTCTTGGTCCGACCTTAGAATGAAGAGAAGTGAAGTTAGAAAGAGTTGGTATAAGCTTACTCCCTAGTGGGGAGGGGGGATAATGTGCCTAGATTATAAGGTCTTCGAGTGTCTTTAATGTTCATGAGTTAGGCTTGATTGATGTTCTCACCTTAAGAGGTGTAGTGAGATGAGGAGTTTAAGACCTGTAGTGGTAAACTCTTATGAGACCTTGAGTGAAGTGGTAAGATTGATGGTGAGTATGAGTGATTAATGAGGACCTTCCTAGTTTAAAAGTACCAGTATGTTGATGGTTTCTTGTAAGTTGTGGATGTCTTGATTTAGGTTCCCTTGTGGTGTTCATGTTGAAGTTAGTTGGGTTAACTCCTAAGTGGGGGATAGTATGTTGAGTAGTAAGGTTGTTGAGAGTTCCGATATCCTTACCTCTTCCTGTATGAGCCTTTTCAAGCCTAAGACAAAGAGTTCCTTTTTGGCTTGTTTCATGTTTTTGGAGTCATGTGTGACATTGTGTTTCCATGTTCTCCTTATATTATGCATGATCTAGTAGGATTCTTGTTTAGTTGAGAAAATGAGTTTTCATGATTTATTATTCCTCATGTTGACGTGCATTTAGTTTGAGTTGCTTATATGATTCATGAGGTTAAATGTTTAACATGCTTAAATGTGCTTTTATGAGAAAATTGCTCAAATGTGCTTAATGATGTTGTGATAAGCATGATGTGATTTAGAGAAGGAAGTCCCTCCAATTAAATGAAGAATGTGAAGTTTTGATGCATAATGAGTTTGTAGATGTAGTTCCTACCTTCTTGTTGTGTTTTGAACTTATTGATGTGGAGTTGATGTTTCCTCCTATGTTTATGCATTTATATTGATGTTGTATGCATGATGTTGGGCTGCTAGTCTTGAGTCGTTACCCCTTAATGTGTTTAAAGTGTCATTCGAGGATGAATGATCCTAAG
Source organism: Solanum infundibuliforme (assembly GCA_029582565.1). Taxonomy (NCBI): domain Eukaryota; kingdom Viridiplantae; phylum Streptophyta; class Magnoliopsida; order Solanales; family Solanaceae; genus Solanum; species Solanum infundibuliforme. The sequence continues at coordinate 23,928 of JAJOOG010012756.1, forward strand.
TGGGGGATAATGTAACGACCCTAAAAACGAACTAGTGAAACTAGAGCCTAACGTGTGTGCGTTTGTGTTTGTCATGAGATTTGATGGTGTTGTATGTTGTCTCGAGTCAAGGTTGAGCTGTTTAGGGGTTAGACGTCAAGGTACGACTACCCAAGGACCACCCTAAGGGTCCTTGAGGAGGACCTTAAGTCTACACCCCAAGACCTCAAGGAAACCATAAAGTTAGCCAAAAAGGGGTGACCTACAGAAGGGGTCTACACCCAGTAGGTCCATCCACTCCCTGTGGATGGCGATGTTTATCTTGACCAACGACACTAACCTACAGTACGAGTGTCTACGATCGTCGATAATACAGTAACCCAACCAAGGGTTGGGGTCGTGTCCCAGTGGAGTGGTTTTGAGAATTAATAGAAAAATAAAATTTAGTTCTAATTAGTCGCAGCTAAAGATATTAACGATTAAAAACATTGTAAATCAAAGGGGGTGACACAAAAGTGTCAAATATCAATAAGGGGTTTTGTCACAAGTAGTAAAAACAACAAAAATAACAAGAAAATCAAGTATGGGGAAGAGTTCTTAGGGTTTGACCGCAATACAAGTTGAGATAAATAATTGGGTACATACTTTCAATAGGAAATTTGCAAGATAATAGTGACTTGGATAATCTTTAGATGGAAATAAGTTCCCTCTCGGGCAACTTACCCCGTTTCAAATATGTTTCTTTCGGACACCCATTTGCCGCATGAAGCCTAGCCTATGCGTTACCCCACTCACTCTCTCGAGCTGAGTGTTAGGATATGGCACTAGGGCTCACCCTCTCGGGCTAAACCTCATGTCGACCCACTCCTTAGGACATCAGTCCAGTGGTCTTGGTTTCGCGACCTCCCACTCGGGCAAGCCGAAAACACATGGGTGGCTTTGTATTTACAACTACAAACCCATTATATTAAACCACAACCACTAGTTGAAATCACCATTAAACTACATTTAACCTATCAACAAGCAAGACCCAACAATAATATCAACACATACTTGCTAAATCACACCCCAAGAATGGGGGTTTTTAGCCACACATCTAGAAATAACGAAATACACCTAAAATGATACTAAAATCAAATGGGTATAAGGAATTAAACCTTGATCTAAGCAATGGAAGAAGAATAGAGAAGACCTACTTCCAACTTGGGGAAGATGAAATCCTTCTTTCTTCAAGTCTCCCAAAAACCCTCTCCAAACTTGAGAGAAAATATCCAAAAAGGACTATTCTATTTTGGAAATTAAAATAAATGTTCGACTCTTTTAAAAATTAATAACAAGTTTAGTATTTATAGACTTCAGAAAATAGTGCTGGCGGATCTTTCGGCGAGGTTAGTCAGAATCGCCGAATAACTTAGCGATTCGCCCTTTGGTGTAGTTCGTTGCCGTCTCGCACTAGCCTTTAGCATGGTCGTGCTTTGTGTCATTAGGCGAGATAGTACTACTTCGTGGAATTATTCGGTGAAATGCCGACTGCTCCTTTCATCGTCTTTTTGATCCTGCTCCTTCAGGGATTTGCGTACTGGAACAAAGGGCGAAATGCGTCCCTTCGGCGAAACGCCAAGTGTGTTTGGCGATACTCAGGCTTCAGCTTCTTCGTTCGTTTTAGTTTTTTTTCCTTTTTGCGCCTAAGTGTCCATGTTTTAACTAAAACTTCAAATACCTGAAACTTAAGAGTTTTCATTAGATATTGAGACAAAATATGCATTTGAGGACACTATTCCTATCAAAATAAAGGACTAAATGAGTCCACTTTGTGGACTCATCAATGGCCTCCGTAGGTCAAGGGGCTTCTAACCAAGCCACAGCCACCATTGACGGAAGGACAGTACGGTTTGTGACCCCATCCACAGACCGTGGATGGGGTCTCGTGAACCATGACTATTTGTTGTCAAGTGGTGCGGCCAAGCTAGGGGTGAGTTGGTAAATTCACCCCAAGTCCTAATTAGTGTATGGACGGCTATTTTAAGTTTCTTAAGGTATTTTAAGAGTATTAGAACATTAAAATGGTATTTTTAGATTTCATTATTCACTTTTCCCCAAATCAAAACCCCCTCTCCCAAAATATCTTCTCTCTAAGAACTACATTAAAGACTTAGAGGAGAAGAAAACTTAGGGCTTGAAGAGGAAACCTTTTGGGTATATTTTGTAGGGATTCTTCAAGTATAAGGTATGGTGATCCTTCATCTAGGGTTAGTTTTCACCCTAGAGTCAATTTCATAGAAGTTTTCAAGGTTTTCAAGTTACACAAAACCCTAAGTTTTACTCAATCTCATGGGTTCTTGCATCAAACATTCTCAAATGATAAACTATGATTATATTGATGATTTAAGATGATAATACTCAATGAACCCATGATTTCTCTCAATTCCTAAATTGTGCCTTATGAAGTGGTTTGTTGATTATGAATGAATGTTAATGGATTTATGCCTAGAGTTATGTAGATTGTTGAATTGTATCATCATCTATGCCTAATTATGGTAAATTTTTGGTGAATTGAGGATTTGTGATCATAGCCTTGATAGGGCAAGTTTGACCTAAGTACTTGTTGTAGTAGACTTGTGTTAGAGATGTTGATCCACTTGAGAGGTGGAGGGGTTTAATTATGATATAGTTACTTGATGTTAGTATAATTCTACATGTATTCTTGATTAACCTAAGATTCTAGGTTTCTGTCATGAAAGAGGCCAATTGAGGGTTTAAATGTGATCCTCCTAGAATGAAGAATTCTCAATGTAATGCCTTGGATTAGATCACCTAGACTCGAATTGGTTTAGGGTAATGCTTTTAAACATGAATTGATTTGATCATGATATTATGTGCATGTTAATGAATACTTGAAGTATAAAGTGCCAATCATGAT
>JAJOOG010012757.1:0-27219 GCA_029582565.1 Solanum infundibuliforme
GGACCTTGCACCTCCAAATTGCTTTTCTTTTGGTTTGTTATGCATGTATTTTCCCCTTTTATCTGTGATTGTTTTTATTATGTCAAAGGGGGAGAAAAGGGTTCCACAAAAATAACAGGTACATGTGACATGAGACATCTAGACAAGAGGAGCAGTCTCAGGCAGGGAGTCTTTGGCAGGGTGAGCTTCAAGGAAGTTCCCACTACACTCTTTTAGTATAACACTACATAATTTTTCTGCAACTTATGTCATTATAAAAAAGGGGGAGATTGTTAGCATCATAAGCACTCATGGATTTTGATCAATAATAATAAGCTTCCTTTCCATTGTAGAACTGGACGAAATCAAATACAACTACATAAACAAATCCATCAGGATTCATAGTGAGCAAAAGAATCAAAAGAATAATACAAGCAAGCAAAAATATTCCAAGATCTATATTAATTAGCAATATTCCAAGATATACATTGATTGACAATTCTCCAACAATCAAGGACAAAGCTGAATCCTCTGATATTAAGACCGCATGATTCAAGGAAGAAGCAAAGCAATAAAAGGAGAACATCTCACCAGAAAAGGAAGGACATCACGCAACCAACGAAGATGCGAAGGAATGATATCATGAACATATCTGATATGGAAATGATCACTTATCTCCCAAATCTGTATCAATAAAGGAATCCCTAACAAATCCTTGATTTATTGAAACTCCCTTGGGTTAACCTAAAGAAGAGCAAAGAAACCTCACCTATTTAAGCCAGCATTAGTGTCATAGAAGATCACACACTTCCTTTGAACTTGTACTATTTTCTTCGGTTCTCTTTCACAAAAGCTTTGTATTCTCGAACAACTGAAAAATAAAAGAAAAAGAAAGATTTGAGTGTAGGTTATACAGGTAGAGGTTGTGTCAAAAATAGAATATCTGATTTGCATATCATATGGGGAACTTAACTGGAACTCTTTGTAATACCTAAAGTTCTCATTTGCTATGAAGGAAACCCTTGAAACCCAAGGGGATTGGACAGTATAAAATATCTTTTGTCGATTTACTTACTACCATTACCTTAATTTATACTTTGATACTAACTTGTAGGTGAGTCGACTTCCCCTTTCAGGAAGTTGACCGAAGGAATTTTAATTCACCCCCCCCCCCCTCTTGAATTTCAGTCGGGGTATAGAACACCTCAACAAAGTGTATCCACTAAGCTATTCCCGAGGGCACTTAGGATCCATCTAAAAAGTATGATCATGTACCCATGTTGGCATTCATGGTTTATGAGGAATGTGAGTTGTCTGGACTCATCCCCATATCGGTGCTCAATACTACTCACAATAATATATACTCACACTCAATGTTTAAAAACATACTCTTCCTCTGGTTTTAGATAATTGCTCAAACTATCCTCTTAAAAGAGGTAACTTCTCTAAAATATCTTTGAACTCATAAACTTATTTAGAAATAAAGTTTCTCTTTTATCAATATAAAAATGGATACCTTTGGAAATACTTAGTTCCCTTATACTCTTACTCAATTCATACTTGAAAACTCTTTCTAAAGAATATATCAAAATCATATTGTAATATGATCATTGATAACTCGGGAAGTCATACTACATAAAAATTAATGGCACATCTAGATACCATACTACTTAAACATTGATGGCATACTCGATTGTCATACTTATAATGTTTTAGAAATTCTTTTTCTTAAAACTCATCTTTACTTCCTCAAAAACTCAGTTTAAAACTCAAGTGTTGGCTTTATAAAGCTTCTCAAGATTTATAACTCAATTCAAAGGGTTCATGCGGAATTATGGACATGAACGACTCAATTCAGAGATCTTAATAGCAATATGGAAACTGAATACTCAATAACTCAAAAACTCAAGGACTCAAGAACTCAAAACTAAGAACTCAAGGATACTACTCCTCTCAAGGATACTCAATTTATAGAGTTCATGCGGAATTATGGACATGAACGCTCAACTCAAGGATCTCAATGACAATATAGAACTTACGAGTACAACTCTTCTCATTCTCATACTTACTTCCTCAAGACTTGGTTCAAAACTATGGTTGATTTCAAAAATATAATCAAATTTGACTTAAAGGATCCTCTTGAACTTTCCTCTTAATCTCTCTTTAATTTGCAATGTAATTTAAGAGATATGATGATGATATGTAAGATGTTTCAATGATTAATGAAGACTTTAAGATCCAATATCAATGAAAGAACGATGAGACGATACAAAGGAACACATACGGGATGAAGAACAGAGGGGGGAAGGGCCTGACGACCCTGACGTAGTAGTGGCGCGCCGCGCTAGACCCAAAAGTGTTGGGGCTGCTTAGGGGTGCACTGCTGGCGCTATCGGGGTGCATTGTCCCAGCCCGGACTTAGAAAACTAACGAATTTTCTTGTTAAATTTCGAGTCCTAAATTCATCTAGACACGATTGGTTTCTTCCAAATTCTCTTTGATTCATAAACCTAACACAAATTCATTGAAATATCACTCAAATTCTATAAATAAATAAAAACACCACTCATTCGCAAGTCCCTCACCTCAAAAACTCAAAACCTCTATTGATAAAGAATGGGGCTAAGACTCAAGATCTACCCAAGAATTTTTACATAAACGATTTCATGGATGAATTAATGGAAGAACTAGGTGATTGGCATGAGGATGAACAAGTCCATCACTATGGTAAACCTTACATACCTTGAAAGAACCATGTTCTTGGTGAAAATCAATGAATCTTGACTAACGCTTGAAAACCTCGCTTTTCTTCTCTTGAAACCTCGCTCTAAAAACCCTAATTGTTTTTGAATGTGAATGGGTGATAAGATTCTTATTAGACCCTTAACTGGGTAAGAAAAAAGGTGTTAATACAATTGGGAAAAGGAAAAGACCAAAATACCCTTTCCTTAAACGAATGGATAGTCTTAAATGGAGAGGATTCACTCAAATGGGCATAGCTTTTTACTAGGAGTTTGGAATTTAGCAAACTTTCATGGCGTTTGAAAGAGGACTCAGAGACCTTTGATTTGATAGCTCATGGGCTACCTAATTCTGTATGTGCTAAAAGATATGGTTGTTTGATGTTGACCCAAGAAAAATCTTACAGTGAAACTCAATTGGAAGGAAAGTTTTCAACTCAACTTTATGCTAGGGAATTTTTGTGACCTTAACATCTAAGAAAATTTAGAACCACTCGGTACAAATCTTATAAACCATAAAGAATGACTCGATTCTTAACTAAGAAATTTTTAGGATGTTACAATATCTCCCCCTTGGGATCATTCGTCCTCGAATGATGGCAGGACTGAGGATGGGAAGGGGTTACTCTTACTATATTCAAGCCTAAGTCAAAATCACAAAGTACGTAACATAGGGTGATTATTCTTATCTAAATCACAAGATTTGGGTTCTATACTTCTGTAGGAAATCCCATCCCAAGAACACTAATCCTTACTGCTACATTCAGCTAACCTTGATCTCATATCACGAAACACCTATTGTATCACACATTGTCCACATGTTAACAAAACCTCATTCAAGCTTAGAACATGAACCACTTTGTACCAACTAACCCGTTTTCTAAGAATTTCTCATACTCTCATCATCTCTACCAACTAAAATTTCATGCATTACAACCAGGAACCTGAGTTAGTACTCATCGTAAAACTTATCTTCTTATTCCTTCACATTCATAACCTTAGATAGAATAAACACACCAACACTTTCACAATAAGAAAATAGCAATCCTCTTCTCTATCATGACACACCTACTATCAACAACACAATTCTCATACTAAAAATGATTACTCAAAGAACTTTAGGGCGAAAGATCATAAGCACGGTTCATTCGAGATGTCTGATATAAGAATATGCATGGCATGACATTATGTTGTTAGCCATTGAGAGTAAGTCATGAATTTGCAAGATTGAACATACTATGAGTCATAAATGCTTATATGAATAGGTTCATATCATGAGGTTGATATTCATAACTTTATGGATTAAGCTTGAGATTAATGAGCTAAAGTATTTTCCCGTCATTCAGCAAACTGATCATAGATGTGAATCTCTCTGAAGTGTATGATCATAGTTGATGAACACAATTCTCATTTAAGAAACATCATCATGATGTTGTAATTACTGAACTCTGAGGAATACCCTAGAGTATGAATGGATTGATGTACCTCCTTGACTCTTTCTGAAGACATAACTATCTTATTCTCAACACTTGACTTGATTTCTCATCTTATCATCTCCCCCTTAGGTTTGAAGCTGACGCTTTAAAACTATGGATCTATTTCATTATCTCTAAACTTGTCTACATTTGCAACTCGGGAGAGGCTTATCTCATGGCTACTGAATTCTCCATATGCAGGTACTAAGATTTATTCTAAGACCTCTTTCTAAGATATTTATCTTAACCTCCACTCTTTAGCTTATAAGGCCACTTAATCTAACTCTTTAATAATCTGACTTCTCCCCCTCAGCCTACCAAGAACATCGTTGACTATATATCCTTTCTACCAAAATCTTAAGGGTAGTAAATAATTCTTACATTAGCCTACTCCACATTGACAACTCAAATATACTATCTAGGCATAAATGGGAAATCATTAACTTAGTTGGAACCTCGTCTGACTACATACAATCTCAGGTACACCTCTTAATACTCTTATTACTCTTATGACTTAGCCACACTTCACTGCCCTTTTCTAAAAGTTAGGATCTCTCACTTGTACCACTCATATTTATTGCAGCTAACATCTCAATTCCTCACCTACTCTATGTCAGGTCTAGCAGATCACATCCCAAGACTAACATCATCACCCTCATGTTGCTATTCTTTTTATCATGACGCTCATCTCAAATTAAAGCTTAATATTTATTACTACACCCGGATATCATTATGATTGCTCACTTACTATACTAACTTAAAACTACTAGAAATAAATTAAGAAACACTCGCCCACTAAAACCTCATAACAAGTAGTCAATCTTTATCTCTCAATCTTCATACTTACAATTTACCGTCACACTTCCTTTCACAACTTAAGTACTATTTACCCATTCGGTATACATCATTTCCTAATTAGTTCTGTAACCCCCTGAATATTATGGGCTTGCCCTTAGAATCATAAGCCTAGTTTAGATCTATCACCTCATGAATACTCTACTCTTTTATTCAAAACATATACCTGGCCTTCACTAAAACAATGTTACATTGGCTCTCTTCTGGTTAAAGTATACTCTTACTCATCCTGACTAGTAACTAATTCTCTACCTCTTATCATGAACTCTATATAAAATTATTATTCCTTAGTCTACTCATAAAGGAAAAAATCCTCACTAATAACTTACTAGTGCATGATTGGAACAACCTAATTTACCTCATCACTCTCTCCCTTCTTAGATTACTATACCTCTGCATGCATTCTTCTAACTCTAGGAACTTGTACTACTAATGCTTATAACACCATAACTTATACCATTTTTTCAAGTGCAATTACTACCCAAGATCTAAAACACACTTCCTCATAGGGGTCTCAATTGAAACAAGGTTTAGGGAAAAGATTTTGGGAATACATCTCGCTTTAAGCTCGAACGCATGATTTATATGAATAAGAGTGCATTATTTTAAAAGTCAACACTTAACTCACTCACGGGCTTCTCTCAAGCCCCTCTACAGTCTCATGACTTTCTCAAGATTTATTTTTGCTAAGAATAACTCATCAATAAGGATCTGGCTTTGCTTTTAAACTACCTTAAGTATGAGGGGTAGTTGAATGAATATGAGAAACGCACGAGTTTGAATAAGGTCCTTATGACACGGCTATATTGCATGATTTAGAGTATGAAAGAAGGGAAACAATTCTTAAATTTCAATAGTCCCTCATTTAAAGAAGTGGGGCCCTCAGAACCATAAATAATATTCTACTGACACGACTTCATAGATACCATATGACACTTGACTTCTGTGCTCTGATAACAAGTTTTTCATGACCCGACCTACACCCTGGATCTAGCCGGCACTCGAGAACCACTGTTGGCCCCAAGCAAACCCTCATCCTGGATAACTACAAGCGGAAGACAAACGCAAGCATACATAAGCTTAAAACTGAATTAAATTCATTAAACTCTTATACTCAAATTCAAAAATTCAAACTGAACAATACTTATTGAGAATACTTGTAGTTTGTAAAACAACTCAAAGAAAGTAAATACTGAAAAAATCCTCACCTCTATCTATCTATAAAGCCTCTACTATTACAGAAGGATATCGGAACAAGACCCACGACATCTCAAAGCTACTAACTATAAGGTAAAGGTGAAGTCCTCCGAAATATAAGAAGTCTCACCAAAGCTGACTGTAATGCCAAATGATCCCAACAAAACGCTTGTTGATGATCCTGAACACCTGTATCTGCATCATAAAATGATGCAGGTCAAATGACATCAGTACATTGAATGTACGAGTATGTCATAAGGTTAGAGTAAACAAATATCTGATTTAAATGACTGAAAGCAATAACTAACTGAACTAACAAGGCTGGAAGAAATACTCACCTCAACTCAACTCAATACAAAGTAACAATAATAGATGCAATACTTAAGAACATTATAAAACAGGATGTAAAACTCAATGATATATAAAAATACAATAAAATACTCTTTACTCTTATTTGAGAGATTCTCTAACCAACAACCATCAGTATAAACTACGTGATGATACAACGTCTCGCCCACACTGCTAGAACTGTCATATACCTTGTCGGGGTATAGAACACCTCAACTAAGTGGATTCACTAAGCTCATCCCGAAGGCACTTAGGATTCATCTAAAAAGTATGATCATGTACCTATGTTGGCATACATGGTTTATGAGGAATGTGAGTTGTTTGAACTCATCCTCATATCGGTGCTCAATTCTACTCCCAATAATATATACTTATGCTCAATGTTTAAAAACATACTATTTCTATGGTTTGAGATAATTGCTCAAACTATTCTCTTAAAATAGGTCATTTCTATGAAATATATTTGAACTCATAAACTAATTTAGAAATCAAAGTTTTTTTTTTATCAATGTAAAAACTGATACCTTTGGGAATACTTAGTTCCCTTATACTCTTACTAAATTCATACTTGAAAAATCTTTCTCAAAATATATCAAAATCATAATGTAATATGATCATTGATGACTTGGGAAGTCATACTGCATAAACATTGATGGCATATCTAGATTCCATACAACTTAAACATTGATGGCATACTCGATTGTCATACTAATCATGTTTTAGAAACTCTTTTTCTCAAAACTCATCTTTACTTCCTCAAAAACTCAGTTTAAAACTCAAGTGTTGGCTTTAAAAAGCTTCTCAAGATTTATAACTCAATTCATAGGGTTCATGCAGAATTATGGACATGAACGAATCAATTCATAGATCTTAATAGCAATACAGAAACTCAGTACTCATAACTCAAGAACTCAAGAACACAAGGACTCAAGAACTCGAAACTCAGAACTCAACGATACTACTCCCCTCAAGAATACTAAATTCAAAGTGTTCATGCAGAATTATGGACATGAACAACTCAAATCAAGGATCTCAATGACAATATAGAACTCATAAGTAAAACTCTTCTCATTCTCATACTTACTTCCTTAAGACTTAGTTCAAAACTATGGTTGATTTCAAAAGAATTCTCAAATTTTACTCAAAGGATTCTCTTAAACTTTCCTCTTAATCTCTCTTTAATTTGAAATGTAATTTAAAAGATATTCTTAGGATATTTAGGATCTTTCAATGATTGATGAAGACTTTAAGATTTAATATTAAGGAAAGACACGATTCAAATGAACACATATGGGTCGAAAAACGGTGGAGGGAAGGGCCTGACGACCCCGGAGTAGCAGTGGTGCGCCGCGCTAGTCCCAAAAGTGTTGGGGATGCTTTGGGGCGCACTGCTAGCATAAGGCGCCAACCCTCTAGGCGTTATGGCGATGCATTTCCCTAGCCCAGACCTAGAAAACCGATGAGTTTTCTTGTTAAATTTTGAGTCCTAACTTATCTAGAATCAATTGGTTTCTTCCAAACTCTATTTTGTTAATAAACCTAACACAAATTCATTGAAATCTCACTCAAATTCTATCAAGAAACACCACTCATTCACAAGACCCTCACCTCAAGAACTCAAAACCTCCACTGATAAAGAATGGGGCTAAAACTCAAGAACTACTCAAGAATCTTTACATAAACGATTTCATGGATGAATTAATGGAAGAAATACATGATTGGTGTAAGGAAGAACAAGTACATCACTATGGGAAACCTCACATACCTGGAAAGAAGCACGTTCTTGGTGAAAATCAACGAATCTTGAATAACGCTTGGAAACCTAATTTTTCTCCTCTTGAAACCTAGCTCTAAAAACCCTAAGTATTTCTGAACGTGAATGGGTGATAAAATTTTGATTAGACCCTTAATTGGGTCAGGAAAATCATATTAAGACAAGTGGGGAAAAGGAAAAGACCAAAATACTCTTTCCTAAAACGAATGGAAAGCCTTAAATGGAGAGGATTCACTCAAATGAGCATAACATTTTATTTGGAGTTTGGAATTCAGAAAACTTGGTGGCGTTGGTAAGAGGACTCAGAGACCTTCGATTTGATAGCTCATGGGACACCTAATTTTGTATGTGCTAAAAGATATGGTTGTTTGATGTTGACCCAAACTCAATTGGAAGGAAAGTTTTCAACTCAACTTTATGCTAGGGAATTTTAGCGACCTTAACATCTAAGAAAATTTAGAACCACTCGGTATAAATCTTATGCACCATAAATAATGACAAGAGTCTTAACTAAGAAATTTTTGGGATGTTATAGATTTGATTATTTTTTAAATATTTTGTGGAGACACATGATTTCCTTGAAAATTGGTGATTTCGAATTTTTTTCTTCACTTGTTCCATGTGTAAGTTTTGGCTATGTAGCATGCATGGTCAAAAGTTCTAGATCACCCACTGCCAAGACTATTTTTGTATGATTATGCTTAGCTAAGTTGACTCTAAACCAATGTCTAATTAAGAGAGCGGATATACAAATGTATGGTTTTGGATTTAACTTGAATAAAATTTCCACTAGCTTAGGTTGATCGAACCATAAGAACTTGCTTCCTATTATAACTTTTTACTATAGGAAAGAGGAGAAGCTTTGGTCTTTGAATATGTCAACAATGCCAGACTTGAAATTTGATCTACACATGTTATCATTAATACCCTTCTAATTAATTGATGATTTCCCTTATTCTTTCTTCTTCCTTGTTATAAAAAGTATGACAATATCAACCAATAACTTTTTTTAAGGAAAAATTAAATTAGCTAACTAGTCAAAATCCCTAACATATTTGTCAAACGCAACTACACTTAAAAAAAATTATTCAAAATATCAATATATTAATTATATAGAAAATAAAGTGTATCCTAATATAATTTCTTTCCCTTCCTTTTATTTCTCAACTTGGGTCCATGTTAGGCTTGATTTGACTCTGTTAGCGACTTTCTCTCTCAAGATTTTTACTCACATTCTTTCTTTTCTCTCACAAACATTATTTACCCATATTCTCTCACTTAAAATAACCTAAACTTTTCGTTTTTTAACTAGACTCCATGGTATCTCTCTTCGAAATTCACCCTTTGTTAAAAATAAATATATATGAGAAATCATTCAAAATATTTTCACCCACTGATATAGGTAAATATATTATCATCAAGTATCTTTTGAGATTTTCGGGATATTGGGTATTTCTAATTTATCGCGATTTAACCGTTTTATTTGATTTTTTTTGTATTGGAGATATAGTAGTAATCGACATTAACATTCATATATCAAATACATTTTTTGCTTTTATATATATTGTTTTGTATTTAGTAATTTCGACATTTTTATTTAGGGTTTTAGGTTAGGGAAAGTTGATTTTCGCTATAATGTCTGATTCAAAGAGGATTACAAGAGGCATCCCAATTAATCATAATTTTTTTGGGTAATTTCCCCCTTTAGATTTATGCATTACCCAAGGATTATTTGAAAATGTAGGCTCTGTGATTAAAATGGCTGAAGAGAGCAGATCTAAGAATCTACATGACCCAATCCACATGCAAAATCTTCTCGATGTTCGAAATAGAAACATCATCAATAAAATGAAAATTATAGGTACTTCATCTACCAGCAGCGAAGTCGAAAAACTTGATGAAGATCAAATTGAGGAAGAACATCTTCCTGAACATCAAACTTGTTTTGTATTTATTCTTGTTTTCATATTGTATTTCGTATAATGAAACTTGTATTTCTTTATCAGTTTGTATTCATTCCAATATGTATGTCAAATTGATCGATAGTTCTTTAAGAACCATATTTGTATCCATTTATTTCTTTCACAATGTAATTGTATTTTTTTTAACTTGTATCTTTTCTTAAATTATAGTCATTCTAATATGTATGATATGAGTGTTTGTAATCATTATGGTTTTCATGTTTGGGTTTGTATAATGGCATTTGTATTTATTTAGTAGTTATTTAAGAAGCATATTTGTATCCATATACTTATGTAAGTCGTGTTCATTCAGAAAGGATACTACATTGGTTTGTATATTTTTCAAAAACGTATATTCCATGACATACAAATTTACAATCATAGTAACAATCAAAATTTGTATTTAAAAAACAATTGTATTCCATGACCAAAAATATATTCTTATCTGTTATATATTCCAAAAAATATATTATATTCAATGTCTAATTTATATAACATCAACTAAATAGGATTCCAAATTATTTTGTATTCCAAGCATCCAATATAAAAAAAATCAAAACCATTAAATCATTCACTGTGTATCTCAAACAGATTACAGATTAAAAAATGTATTTTGAAGTTAATTTTATTCTAAATTTTATTAGATTGAATATAGAATTTGTATCACGTCATCTAAATTGTTTTTAAATGCAAATGTTTATTCAAAACTTCCTACATACAAATTCAAGTCCATTCAATTTAGAAATTGATTCCAAAAAAATGTATTTCTTGTTTTTTATGTATTCCAAAAATATATTATATCCAATGTCTAATTTATAGAACATCAACTAAATAAGATTCCAAATGATTTTGTATTCCAAGCATCCAACATACAACAAATCAAAATTGTTCAATCATTCATTGTTTGTATCCCAAATAGATTACAAAGTAAAAAATGTATTTTGAACCTAATTGTACTATAAAGTGTATTCGCTTGAATATACAATTTGTATCACATCATCTAAATTGTATTTATGTGGACATGTGTATTCGCAATAGACAAGAAATACAAATTATGTATCAAAAAGCATACAACCAAACAAGCATACAAATTCAAACAGATAAACATACTAATCTTTTAATTGTTGTATCAAACTCAAAATTTGTTCAGAATAACTCTTTGAATTGTTGTATCCAAAACAATTTAAATTCAGAATAAAACTTTCAAAGAAATATCCACACTGATGGATTTTAGACAGCTGCGACACATCCAACATCCTTGATGTTGTTCAACATCAATTCAATAGCTTGCTGCCAATGCCAAATTGTATGCTTATTTGTTTGTATCGTTCTCTTTTTTTCTGGCAAAAACCTTGATCAGTTGTCTTGTCTTCTACGAAGAATGAGGATCATCAATGGAGAATTGAATGTTGCTAGTGGAGGATCAGGAAGATGAGAGAATTTTTCGCCTATTTTAGTCTCCTAATCTGTAGAGTAAATAATGATATATTTTAAGCACTATTTACCTAGTTTGAAAGATTCTCTTCCCCGATTTTCTCTAATTTGTTATTTCTTAGTTGTATTCTATTAAGTTAAACCAAAGAAAAAAAATATAAATCAGCCATATAACAAACTAAAATAATGACATTTTAAATAAATATTGAAAGTGAGGCTAAGAGGTCCTATTAAATGTTAAAATATTGTTGTTTTGAAATTTTGCCTTTTTTAAAAACAAAGGTTTGAGGCTTAAAGCTTCTTTTATTTCCAAATCAGTTTCGTACATAGCCTAACCCAATAAAAGCGACCTGGCCCATTAAAGGAAATAAACAAAACAAAATAAAAGAAAATCTAAAGAGAAAAGGAAATATCAAGAAGTGTGAAGTTGTTGAGAAATAACACTTCCCTAAAAATGTCATCAGAGGAAGATGAAAAGGTGGTGGTGACAATCATCGTCATCTCCAGCCAATCCAACTTATCCACAATGCTATGCTACCTCAAATAAACAAAGAATCTCACATTGAACAAGTCGTAGATATAAGCTTCATGAGGCGATGTTGTTTTAACTTTATCTTCCAAGCTAAGTATTTCTATCATTACTAAACCTTCATCTTCACTGTCTTGAAATACTTAGATCTAGTCTCATAAGTTAACTTTCTTGCATATATTATTATCCATGAATATGTTCGCTGTGAAGATCAATCTTCTTGATTTTGTAAGCTTAGGATTGGGATGTGCAAAACAAACCTTAGGTAAAATCAGTTTTCCATTTATAGATCTGAACTCTATGGATTGAAATCCAAAAACTATTAATGCCACCACCAAAACTCAAATCCACAAAAAGATAACTACTTTCATTTTTTTGTGAGGTTATGTTTAGATCTTTTAATCCTCCTCCCGTTTGGTTGAACAAACGAAAACTTTAGTTCATCGACATGTTCAGTCCCCGAGCCTATACCCTTGGTGTGACTAACAGTCAAAAACTATTATTGGTCCCAAGTGAAACCTTGACATGGCTTACTACAGAACGGAAGGCTAAACACTTATGCGGAAGCTTCAAAAGTGATAAACATTCACATCTCTGAACATGCTTTATGAAAATTCTGAAATATAAGTATGAATTATCGTAATAATAATGTTTAAAATATCTTAAGATCAAGACTTAACTACTCGTTAACATGTCTATGAAGCCTCTACTGAATTAGGATAGATGTCAGGATAAGACCCACAACTACTTGAATAACAAATTAGAGTGTCTACTAATTAATGAAATAAATAACTGAACTGGAGTCTTCTGAAAGCAAGGAGGTCTCACCAAAAGCTGATGGAAAGGATCTCAATGAGCGTCTGTTGTCAATCCTGAGTTGATGTATCTGTATCATTAAAAGATGCAGCATCGAATGGAATTAGTAAATGGAATGTGCGCAATGTAAAATATCTAAATGAAACACTAGTTAGATTTAACATACATAACTGAGGAACAACTCGGAGAAAGACTGAAAATTGGATAACTATAAAGTAAAGCATGCCAAGGCATTGAAAACAACAAAGCTTTACAACTTAGATATATGAAATAATATCAAGTGCTAAAATAGAATACTTCAATTTTCTAAAGAGTTTCTCTAACCGACAACCATCACTATGAGTCTCGTGATGATACAACGTCTTGTCCAAGTTTCCAGAGCCATCAAATACTTTATCGGGGTAAAGAACGAACTGGACCAATGGATCCAACATCTAGTCCCTTACTAGAGCTTTATGAGGAGTCGCCTAAAGCAACAACACAATCCTATCCTACGTTGGTTGTCAGTTATGGGGTTTGGGTTACCGAAATCCTTACCCAACTCGGTGCTCAATAGTACTCCTAAATTTTCACAACCCAAGGGTACACCCTAGACATGACATGGCATAAAAAACCCTGAGAGGCCCCATACAAGCCACTTAGCATAAATCATACAAGATAATAGAAATCAATAGATTTTAAAAACAAACCATTACAAACATAGAGTTTTATAAAACGAATCGGAAGTCTAACAATGTCTCAAGCCGTCTAGTACAAAAGAGAAGTTGAGACGTAACCCATACATCAAGTTCAAAGCTAAAATGAAAAGATATAATGAAATAAAGGCTTGGTCCTCGAAACATGAGGCCTCACCAATCTTCAATATTCAACTACTAAGAGATCCTAGCCACAGAGGTGCGAATCAGAATCGTCGGACCCTACACTTGGGGAAATGTAGGCAAGAGTATGTGTTAGTACAAAAATGCACCAAGTATGATAGTCATGCATAAAAATATGAAATCATGATAAAAAGGACATTTTCATGATATGCAAAGACCAAATTAAAACATTAAGATAAGAGGGTTCGAAAACATAAAACGAAATCATGATCAATGCAAGTAAAATCGTCTTTGAACACATGTGAGATACTTCTTGAAGTAAACTTAGTTCAATATTGTTGTGGCAATTAGCCTTAACCAACATAAAGACCATGTGAGCTATAACATGATCCCCCGGTGTCTCCCGCACCGAAAAGGATTGTCCTACTTGCAAAGGTAGAACCATGAATCCGAGCTAAAGTGGATCCACTAGCTAATGTCTATCTAGACCATCATCCTATGGGGGCACATAGGTAAGGGATAAGGAGATTGCTACTAGAAACTTGGCCTCAACACGGTGGAGATTTCATCTCAATATCCTCTCGGTGCTAAGCATAAATCCCACGGAATAGTTATTAAGTCTTGACTTATCTTATAATTAAGAGACATGGGTAGTCACCACATGCCTTATCATAGGATAGCTCCTTAGACCATGCGTGAGAAAACCTTTCACCGTCATGGTCTTTTCATAATAGCTTTTAAGGCCCATAGTCATTCTCTTCATACTAAACATGCCCCTAATACTAATGGAAATAGTTTTGAAATTGTGGTCTCTAATCATTGATGGCATATCCGGAAATACCATACTAATCGAGATCTTATTTTGGAAAATAGCCCGAAAAGCATTGAGGGCAAATCTAGATGTCATTCATGTCATATGGTCAAGCTTCATAGAACATATAGACAATCTCATCAATAAGCTTTCTTGAGTCATAAACATACTTTCATTAACATGCTTTCTTTTTAATAATTCATAAGATTCATCACGTATTCAAAGTTAATGCATCTTCAAATTCATTTACATCAATTTCATAAAGAGAAGACATGCATGTTTTCATAAATTCATCTTTCATAGTTCAAGACCCACATTATATCAACACAACTTAGAAAACATGGGTTATGTATGGGTTCATGGTAAATCAACTTAAAAACATGCTATTACTTCAATTCATCAATAAAAGTTCATAAATCAACATTAAAAGGAACCCATGACATGGAAGAAAACCCTAACTCAATTGGGGAATTCTAACTTTGTAAATTGGAGAATTTCGGATCTCCATGGATGAAAGGCTTCCATGGATGAAAACTATCATACCTTGATGCCAAAAGCTTGAAAGAAATGGAGGATTAAAAGGCTTGATCTTGAAACTGTAGCTTTCTTCTTCAACTTCTAGTGAGAGGAATATTTGAGAGGGGGAGCTTGATCAACTTTTGGAAATTTAAGAGAATGCATTGGGTTTGGGTAATTTAGGGGTTTTAAATCATTATATAGGTCTTTGGGTAGAAGGCTAAACGACATAGTATTGAGTTAAAATAATTGGGAAAAGACCCAACAACTCCTGACCTTAAAACTGCCAAATTGGCTCACTGGAGAGCCAAAACGGGTCGTCATGACCACCACGGCCCATCAAACAGGTTGTGATGAATTTCTACCCCATAAGGCTTCACTATTTCAAGCATAAATTTTTACTCCGATCTTGGAATTAGGCAAACTCGGTAGTGTTGGAAAGACGACTCAGAGATCTTTAATTTGATAGGTCATGGGCCACCTAATTCAATTTGTGCTAAAGATATAATCGTTTAAAGTTGACCCTGAACTCTTAGTCTAATGAAAACTCTTCACAGATGGCTTCACGGTCCGTGTGGGTCTTCATGGGCCGTTTTGATGATCGGGTCCCTTGACCAGTGGCTAGGGGAGGACCCCTACTAACTTGACCCACTTGATGACCACTTTGACTGCTCGTCCATCTCACCACGGGACATCTAAGCATCCGTTAAAGTAAAGCCTACATGGGGCAGGTTCTGGAAACCTACCATGAACCCTTTAACGGATCGTGGTCCCCTTCACGGCCCGTCTATGGCTCCGTGAAGGGTTCTATGGTCCATTTTTGGGCTTCTGAGTTTCCCACTTGACCCATTCTAGCCTTTCTCGACACTGAGGTGTTACAATATCTCCCCATTAGGAACATTCGTCCTCGAATGGAACTCAAACTAGCACGAAAAGAGTAGGAGAGAAACTAACAACCCAATCATTAATGCAACTTCCTCAAAATGCACATAACCAAGGAGGAACCTCGACTCCAAGCTAGAACATATTCAAAACATCCTTTCATAAGGTCTATATGCAACTCATACTCAATGCACATAATCATGAAGAAATCAATTAATTATACTGAATCATATTTTTGAAAATCAAATTTTCCATGAGCATGCATGCATGAGGAAACATGAGGATGACTAAGACACCCGAATCCTAAAGAGTGAACCATGAGGGCTAAGGCCTCAAGCTAGACTCGAAGAAAAAGGAAAGAGATAGGGATAGTAAGACATCACATCGCCTTCGAACTTTCACTCATCAAACCATAAGGAGGAACTCTTCCAAATCAACATAGTTCTACTCACGTACCAACAATGAATCACACTATCTCCCCCTTCGGAGCAAACCCCACTAGTCCCTTCAAATCCATCTCCCTCAACCCAAACATAACACCAACGTCTTAACAACCACTAAACCATTAATACAAGTAGACACTTAAGAAGTTTCCACAAGGATTTTCAAGGACTACTCCGAACACAATCTCCATACATGAAGTCTTATCACATCCAATAAAACACTCAATATCAAGAAATGCATAACGACAAGCTAAAAGACCTTCACTTACCAACTACCGCATCCGGGGAACCCTCATGATCTTGATGAGTTTGAAGAACATAAAACCTATCTTGTTTCCAACCACCACTCGGACCAAAGGAAGGGTAGGGTTGAGCCCATCGATGGGTATCTCCCTCATTTGTAACAACCAAAGGAAAATTCCTTATCTTATGATCCATCTTACCACAACCAAAGCACGCATTAGAACTGGCTAGACATTTACCCTCATGTCTTCTCCCGCACTCCCTTCACTCGGGCCATATTTTCTCACTACCACCGTTACCTTGAGAATGATTTCCTCCATCAAACTTTGAATGTGAAGACTCACAATCATCCCTTCTTGCCTTCTTTGAACCCCTAGTTTTATCCTAAAGCTTTCCTTTCTCTATTTGTTGTGCATGAACCATCAAACGAGAGACATCCATCTCCTTAACTAGCATGACGGTTAGGCATTCTTTGACCACTAAGTAGGAAGCACCCGACACAACTTACTCATGCTTGACCTTGGATCGGCAACCATAGTTGGAGCATATTTACAAAATTGTGTGAATTTCAAAGCATACTCCTTCACACTCATATCCCCTTGGCGAAGGTTAATGAACTCAAGTACCTTTGCCTCTCTCATATCAAGGGGAAATAACCTATCAAGAAAAGCAACCTTAAATTTCTCCTAATCAAGAGGACCCTCATCTATCACCCTCTCTTCTTTCCATTGGTTGAACCAAACTTGAGAAACACCTTTAAGTTGATAAGCGGCCAATTCCACCTTTTCTACCGGTGTCAGTCCCATGATCATCAACACCTTATACACCTCATCAATGAGTTCTTGAGGATTTTCCTCAACATTAGACCTATGAAATTTCAGAGGATTCATTCTAATAAAGTCCCTCACCCTTGTTGCCGCCGTAACCACCCTTGGGTTCACGGGAGTCACAACCTCTCTATTTGCTTGAGCCATCATTGCTTGGGCCAGTACATGAAATGCTGCTCGAAACTCATCATTAGTTACTTGCTCGGCCAAATGGTCGACCGGCACTTGGGGAACCTCTTGTCTCATATTTTCGCAAACATTCCTATTCCTTCTCACGGGATTCCTTCGTGGAGGCATATTCTGAAAAGCATAAATAGGGGTTAAGAGAGAAGGACACCTAGAGTTGCATTCTATCGCACGAATTTAGAGTAATGAAAGAAGCAAAACTTTCTGAACATCTTATAGCCTCTAATTCATAAATGTGGCATGCTTCACACTCATGAACAAGACTCTACTCGACATGGTTTATGAGACTTCCTAGGAACTTTCTAAACCTTGTGCTCTGATAGCAAGTTTTTCACAACCCAAGGGTACACCCTAGACGTGACATAGCATACAAGACCCCGAGAAGCCCCATATAAGCCACTTAGGATACATCATACAAGATAATAGAAATCAATACATTTAAAAAATTCATTGCAATCATAGAATCTTATAAAATGAAGCGGAAGTGTAACAATCTCTCAAGCCATCTAGTACAAAAGATAACTCGGGACGTAACCCGTACATCAAACTCTTTTCATACCCATGTTTCTTTCGGTTTCCTCTTTCATAGCCACCCTCAATTTGTGGATTTTCCATTGGTTGAGGTAAACAATACCCGATGTCAGGTCAGGGCCAAGATTGAAGTTACTTTTTACATTAGTCACCCTCAACTTAGGCTTTTGGCCTAAGTCGAGGTGCACATGTACAAGGAGGGACCGGGGCCAACATAGTCAATTATGGGATGGTGAGTTCGGGGTTTAGAAAGAAATGGTCTAATTTTAGGCTCAAAGCATTTGGATCAAAGGGAGCATTTATTTCATTTGGTTAGATCCTTCTTTTAGGCAATTTGTGGACTTATCAGAATAAGGGCTTAAGATCACTTCCTAGCCTCTAGAGTGAATTGTCATAGCAGGACTAACCGGGCAAGTTCTAGTTTTTCACAAAAACTATTTGAACAATCAACTATTCTTACACACTCTTGGCACATAGTTTCATTATCAGATGATCAGATTACCCAATTCAAGTTTCAGCTTAAGTCATGCCATCAAGTTGATTCATTATCATGTCATACTTAGATCCAACACATTCAACTTGTCTTAGCCTACCAATTCTATCACATATCAGATAATTTGGACGGGTATATTTTTCATAAGCCATCATGCTTCTACACATACGATCCTAACACATGCTGGTTCAACAGAAAATAAACAGTCTCTTGGGGAAAACGAACACAGGCAAGAAAACCCCAAGAGAGGAATTATGAGTTGGGTTACTCAGACTTCACCCTATCACTCACAATCCATTTATCCCACCCCCAACAAAATAGATGCGATTGTCCCCAATGCATACAAAAAATAGTAAAAGATAATGGATTGGGTGAAACAAACCTATGGCGCATAGCGCCGAAGAATCATGAACAAGCGGGTGGGTCCGGTTTCCCGGAGCCCGCTAGAACCATACTTGGGTCACCCTCAGTTGTGCCCACATCATCCATCATAGCACCCTCAGTAGTATTCTTGGTCACTCTAACCGCACCATCAGTGGTGCTCACAATGTCCCTCACAACAGGCGGGACCTCTACAATAAGTCGGACCATCTTCTCTTTGTCATTTTTCATCTTGGCATCCCGATAAATTTTCCACTGGCCCTCAACACACCATCTGTTTGGCTCGCCGGCCACTGGAGTAGGATCCTCATTCCTTGGTGCTGGTACTGACTCTGAGATAGTGGCCTCATCAGACGAGGCTGATTGTTCATTCTGGCCAGACCCTGAGGCTGATTTAGCATTGGACCCCGAAGCATGGGTAGATTCGGACCCCGAAGCATGGCTGGACGCAGAACCCAAAGCATGGGTAGACTCGGAGCCGGACGTAGAACCAGCCTCAGAATCGGAAGTAGAACTAGCCGGTGACCCGATCAGTATTTTCTCCTCATCAGACTAAGAGACAGTGACTACGTCGGTGACCACCTGCCAGGGGACGTATTCCGGGTAGCCCGAGGTGCTGTAGGGGATGTCTTCGTGGCTGGTGGAACATATGCTGGATCCTTTTCTGTGTTCGTGTCTTCATCGATTAACCTGAAGCTAGGAGCAACAAATTTTGACTTGCCTTATTTTGTATAGGTGACTAGCTTCTTGGGTTCCATCGTACCTGTGAAAGCGTTATTAGTGCCAAAACTAACTGCAAACTTACTCGGAAAATTTTTAGAACTAAAAATAAACAGCAACAAAGATCCCAAAATTTTTTAGACAGTGGCTACAGTGGTCATCCACGGTGGGGACCTATGGTCCGTAGACTAATCTACGGTCCATGGAACCCTTCTGTGGATCAGAGGACCAACAATATTGGTCGCAGATGGAAACCACAGATGTGCAGAACGGTCCATAGATTGATCTACGGACCGTAGTCCACATCCGTGGTTTCACACTTGGTGAAATTTTCAAGTGAATCCAACCACGAATCTAATCTACGGTCCGTAGACGGGGTATCGTGAATGCGATTTGTGCCAGGTTTCAACCATTCTTTCTTTTCAAGCCCATATGTTTTACCATTTTCAACAGCATCCTAGTCTAACCATGCATTTCAACATTTAATCATGCTAGTTCATCATTCTAAAGGTTCCAATTACTCAATTTGATAGTTATTTCATACAAGATTCGGAACCCTAAGTCAAAACTTATGTATAGACTAGCATTAGGACATGTTTAATACACTATCAAGGTGACACAATCACAATCTATCATCCCAAGGGTTTTAGTACTTAAATTTTAGCATGTAATTACATAAACTTAATTACCCAAGGTCAAGACCCGACTCCTGACTTTCTCTATTCAATCTATGAACCGAAATTCAAATTGAGGGGAAAGTCTATTACCTTACAAGCAACGAGGAGTGGGGTGATTGCGTGATGACACTAAACTTTGCTAGACCACACTAAATGCCTAGTTGCGCCGAACCCGAACATTGGAGTTTTTGAATAAGGCAGTTGAGAGGGATTGGGAAATTTCTGGGATTAGTGGAGGTTGGAGAGGAAAGGGAATTTAGGATTTTGGGGAAAAGGAAGGGAAGATTAATTTGGGAGTGATGGAGTGATTTAAGGAGTTTGGGAAGTTATGAAACAGTTTGGGAGTAAATGGAGGGAAGTGGAATGATTTAAAATTGGGGGATCTTAAATAGGAGGGGTTCGGGTCGGGTCAGGCAGCATTAGGGTTTTGGACCCACGAGACCCCATCTACGGTCCGTAGATTAGGACCGTAGATCACTCTTATACAAGGAAAAGTTTAGGGGCTTACCTAGGATCTACGGACACCATCCACGGTCCGTTGATGGACATTTTCTGCAGATTTTTCATAGCGTACCTGCACATGTGGCAACCATTAAGCTATTCTTTTTACATTTTCTGGACACTTTTTAGACACGGACCCTATGCTAATTCTAGCCAACACTAAAAAAAAAACTAAAACATCTATCTAAATTAATACAAAGAATCAACTAAACACAGAAAACTGCTAGATGGAAAACAAAAACCTATTGTTGGCTAGATTGTACATCTTGGGTTGCCTCCCAAGCAACACATGATTTCACGTCGCGGCACGACGCAGGCCTCTTGATTACTCAGACTTCATCAAGATGATAGGCTTCAACAACTTCTTGCACGTTTTATGCATTTCCCAGATAAATCTTAATCCTTTGCCCATTGACCATGAACCTTGTTCCTTCACTGTTCTTAAGCTCAACCACTCCATGGGGAAGCACTTTTGTGAGTAAAAATGGCCCGGTCCATTTGGATTTGAGTTTGCCCGGAAACAAGCGCAGCCTAGAGTTCAATAGAAACACAAGATCACCCACAACAAATTCTCGCTTTTCAATTCTTTGATCATGATACCTCTTCATCTTCTCCTTGTACAAGGCTGAACTTTCGTACGCTTTTAGGCGAAATTAATCAAGCATATTCAAGTAATTCATTCTTTGATTAAATGTGGCGCCCCAATCAAAATTTAGCTTCTTCATCGCCCATAAAGCCTTATGCTCTAGCTCTACCGGTAAATGGCAAGACTTCCCAAATACAAGTTGGTAAGGAGACTTACCTATGGGGGTCTTGTATGCAATGCGATAGGCCCATAGAGCATCAAGAAGCTTCCTTGACCAATCCGTTCTATTAGCATTCACCGTTTTCGCCAAAATCTGTTTGATGTCTCTGTTGGACACTTCAACTTGCCTGCTAGTCTGTGGATGGTAAGGAGTAGCTACATTGTGGCGGACACCATACTTCTCAAGTAGTGCCTTGAACAACTTATTACAAAAGTGGAAGCCTCTATCACTGATAATCGCCCTCGGTGTACCAAATCTGGAGAAGATATTCTTTTCCAGGAATGCGGTGACACTTTTACCTTCATTGTTGGGGAGTGCAACTGCTTCCACCCATTTCGATACATAATCAACCGCAATAAGAATATACTTCATCCCATGTGAACTCACAAATGGACCCATAAAATCAATGCCCCATACATCAAACAACTCTATCACCAAGATAGGATTCATAGGAAGCTCTTGCCTCTTTGAAATCCCTCCTTCTCTTTGGCAACGATCATGAGACTTGGCGAAATCATGAGCATCTTGGTGGATGGTAGGCCAGTAGTATCCACACTGCAAAATCTTATGCGCAGTCCGAATACCACTATGATGCCCACCAACAGGTGATGAATGGCATGCTTCAAGTACATTCAACATCTCAACCTTGGGCACACAGCGACGAATAATCCCATCAGCACACCTACGATACAAGTAAGGCTCATCCCAAAAGAATTTCTTCACATCATGCATCAACTTTTTCCTTTGGTGAAAAGACAAGTCCGGGGGCATCGAATCGCTTGCCAAATAATTAGCAAAATATGCGAACCAAGGAATCAAATCATGAGAAGCAGCCAATACATGCTCATCTGGAAAAGTATCATTAATTTCAGCCCTATCACCAAGCTTAAGCATAGCCTCTTCCTCTAATCTGGACAAGTGATCGACAACTTGATTTTCGGTCCCCCTTCTATCTTTTACTACAAAATCAAACTCTTGCAGCAACAATACCCATCTAATCAGCCTCGGTTTTGCATCATTCTTTGCCATCAAATACCTCAATGCAGCATGGTCAGTATGCACTATGACCTTGGTACCAAGCAAGTAGGATCGAAATTTCTCGAATGCGAAAACCACCGCAAGAAGCTCTGTTCAGTTACAGTATAATTCTTCTGGGCCACATTTAGAGCTTTGCTAGCATAGTAAATAGGATGGAGAATTTTCTCTCGCCTCTGTCCCAATACTACACCAAGCGCCACTCCACTCGCATCGTACTTTACCTCAAACGGTTGTCCCCAATCTGGTGAAATAATGATAGGTGCAGTAACCAACTTCTCCTTCAACTCTACAAATTCTCTCAGACAAGCATCATCAAAATCAAACTTGTACTCCTTTTCGAGCAGTTTGCACAATGGAAGGTCATTGGAGCATTGCACAACTCAAAGGGCATCTGTTTGAAGGCGAAAGTCCCATAAGGGCAAGTGAAGGTGGTCTTCTCTTGGTCCTCCAGAGCTATAAAAATCTGATTGTAGCCTGAATAACCATCAAGGAAACAATACCAACCTTTACCAGCAAGTCTATCCAACATCTGATCCATGAATGGCATAGGGAAATGGTCCTTTTTTGTCCAAGCATTAGCTTCCGGTAGTCCATGCAGACACTCCATGCAGTCACGGGCCACATCAGAACAAGCTAGTTTCTCTCATTAGGAGCCACAGTAATCCCACCTTTATTGGGCACACATTGAATAAGACATATCCAACTACTATTTGCAATGGGATAGATAACTCCAGCATCCAACCACTTGATGATCTCTTTTTTAACTATCTCTTGCATAGACATATTTAATCTTCTTTGATGCTCAATACTAGGTTTGTGATCTGGCATGCGTTGGATTTTGTGGGAACAAATACTGGGAGGAATCCCAATAATATCCGCAATAGTCCACCCAATAGCTCGCTTGAACCTCTTTAACACAGTCACCAAGCACTCTACTTGCCTCGCATTTAAATCTGCCGCAATGATGACCGGCAAAGAATTATCTCTACCTAAGAATACATACCTCAAATGCCGTGGTAGAGCCTTAAGCTCCAATTTTGGTGCCTCCACAACAGATGGTCTCGCGGGTGGAGACTCGCGATTCTTCATGTCTAACTCATACTTCTTTGGTTTTGACTTATATTCGCTCCTATCGAGTGCAACTACCAACTCATCGTACTTTTCAATTCCATCACTATCGAAATTCATCATAACTGCTGCTAGTGACTCAACACCAAGTCGCTCTTCAATTTGCACTTCTGTTCCACTCTCAACTCTGTAAGTAGAAGATACCGTTTAGAGCTCATTACTTTGCTTCATGGATCTACAAATATTGAAAGTTGTTTCTTTATTGTTCAGTCTGAATTTCATTTGCCCCTTCTCCATATTAACCAATGCACACCCTGTGGCAAGGAATGGTCTCCTAAGGATGATGGGAACCTCAAAATCAACCTCACAGTCAAGAATCACAAAATTCGCCGGAAAGATGAACAACTCCACTTTCACTAGCACATCATGGAGTACACCAATGTGCCTTTTCACGGTTCGATCAGCCATAAGTAACCGCATCGTAGTAGGCTTTGGATCCCCTAGACCCAACTTCTTATAAATAGACCATAATGGCCTGAGGTTGATGCTAGCACCAAGATCACACAATGCCTTAGCAAAGTGTAACAACCCTATAGTACATGGGATTGTGAAAGCACCAGAGTATTCCTTTTTCTGCACAAGAGACCTTGTAGCAATAGCGCTACAATGCTGCAATCTATCATCATCTTCAAAACTCACAGACCTTTTCTTTGTCACCATATCTTTAATAAACTGAGCATACCCAGGCATTTGCTCCAAAGCTTCTATCAAAGAAACGTTGATGGACAGTTGTTTTAGCATAGTAATAAACCTGCGATATTTACCATGTTCAGTCTTCTTCACTAACCTCTGTGGAAACGGAGGTGGAGGTCTAGGTATGGGGACCACTTTCTGAGATATATCTGTTTCTTTCTCTGTCGCATTCTCAGACTCTTCTCTAACCTCTACCTCATCGTCTTCTTTTCTAATCTCAATATCCACCACAGACGGTATAAGTGGATCAATGGTTTGCTTACCCCCTCGAGTAGTAACTGCAATACAATGACCATCATTCTTTGGATTTTGGATGGTGTTGCTAGGAAGAGTGCCAGGTTGACGTGGGTTCACTGTAGTAGACATCTGAGTCATCTGGTGCTCTAGATGCTTTATTGACACTACATGGGTATAAACTTTTTGACCAATACTAGACAAATCGTTTCTCATCTCCTTCACATTCTCATCAGTTGCATCAAACCTTTGCATCATCTTCTGCATCATATCTTCAATATGCGCCATATTGCCTTCAGCTTCCCTAGTGCCAGATTCCCAATTTGAGAGGGAACATAAGGTCCAACCCGATCATTTCTGTTGCCATAGTTGTTCCAGTTGTAATTGTTGTCACGATTGAAGTTCCCATCCCGGACATATTGGCCCTCTCGGTTGTAATTGCCATAGTTCCGACCATGGTTTCCTTGACCCTGGTGCTATTTTTCCATGTTGGATCCTTAGGCGTTTGGTTGGAAACCCCCCGTCTGATAATTCACCGCATAAGCATCCTCTTCATAGTAACACTCTTCAACTGGTGGTGGGGTTCTAGTTAAGTAGTTCATAACATTTACCTTTTTCACACTTCCGCTCACATGCTATAACACCAACCCCAACTCGGTCCTCATCTGCTCCATCTCCTCACGAATCTCATCCGCAGACTGATTGTTTGTAGTATGAACGACAAATGTGTTTCTCCTAGTATTCGACCTCCTAGTGCTCCATGCTTTATTGTTGCGAGAGATCTTCTCTAGTTTTTCTGCAATCTGAGCATATGTGCACTCACCATATGATCCTCCAGCTATAGTATCAAACACTGCTTTATTGTTGTCATCTTGCCCTCGATAGAAATATTCCTTCAGCGACTCATCATCAATACGATGATTCGGCACACCTCTTACAAACGCAGTGAATCTATCCCAAAAGTTACTCACAGATTCTCCACGTAATGCCACAAAATTGTTGACCTTATCTTTGTGATTGAGCTTCTTGGACACTGGATAATATCTTGCTAAGAACACATCCTTCAGTTGTTCCCATGTATATATTGAGTTATAAGAGAGCTCAGTGAACCATACAGCAGCATCGCCTATCAGTGATAGAGGGAACACTCACAATACGATATCATCCATATCCAAGTCTGGTCGACCTACACAGCTTTTGCAAACCACCCTTAGCTTGGCTATGTGAGCATGTGGGTCCTTCAATGGTGACCTCGAGAACAAGCCCCTTGCTGTAAGCATCTGCATCAAGATGCTGGTCACTACAAATGTGTGCCCCGGAGGCAAATGGGGTAGGACAAGAGGTCCATCTGAGTCAGCAATGTTTACGTTTCCCCTATAGTTGTCATGCAGTCGTGGACCTAGTGGGTCATGCAGTTGTGGACCTGGTGGGCATGCACCTTCACTGCGTCTCCCAATTGATTTTCAGCTAGAACCTAGTTGTCTCCCCCAACCACCCTCGGGGGTTGCAACTCAACTTCATCACCTAGGTTGCCTCCGATAGGATTAACTTGAACTCCTCGATTGTTCATTCTTCGCAAAGTTTGGTTCAACTCTGGATCGTAAGGAGTAAATGGTTCACATTAGCTCCGTTTGCTTGGCATACACTGGAGTCAGAACCTGAGAGAGACAAAAACAAAAAGAAAAATTAAATTGGGAAATATTTGACCAAAGTTCAATAATGTAGTTAAAATTAATCTAAAAGCCAAATTCCCCGGCAGCGGCACCAAAATTTGATACGCTCAAATTTGATCGTTATCAAGTAAAGAACCCAACTTGTAGGTTGGGGTCGATCCCATGAGGAAAATGGTTTAGACTTAACTTTAACCAACAATTATATTCGTTTAGTCAAATTACTTCTAGAAACAAGTAATTAAAGGAGGGGGGAGGGGGTTTGTGAAACAAGTTGTAAGAACTCAATAGGTAATTAGTAATCAAAAGTCAATTTTGGGTGTTATCAAGATGAGAGAATTAACTAGGGTATACATGTTCCCCACAAGCTCATAACGCAGTAATCCTAGTAATATCAATCCTTTCCTAGTGTACTACATGCAAAGTGATAAGTTAGGTATCTCTAAATCCTTGGTCCGGCATCTAGAGAATTTCACCCCGCACCTTGGTCCGGCTACGTGTGCATAATTTAC
>JAJOOG010012758.1:0-22761 GCA_029582565.1 Solanum infundibuliforme
CCCAAAATATACTCAGCTCATATGTTTTAAAAACAAAACTCTTTCTGTGATTTGAGATAATTACTCAAAAACTAGCTCAAAGGCTCTCTTGGAAATCTGTGTTTCCTCTCTTGTTTAAATGTGAAAATATTTCAACTCTTGGGAATACTTAGTTCCCATATAATCTTTGAAGAAATGAACTTTACTCTTACTCTTTACTCAACTCAAAACTCAAGCCTTAAAACAAAGTTAAAACGTTTGTAAAAGACTTTTGGAAAACTGTATGAACTTCTCTTGACTTGACTCTTAACTTTCCTTGAATTGAATTATGGATTCAAGGTTCATGATCTCATGTTTATGGATGATTTCATGATGTCTAGATGTACCTTAGAGTGTAGAAATCGACTAGAAAACATAGGTACGTTGCTAAGGAACTAGTACTAATGGTGCAAATTTCTAACTTTGTTGTGAATGTGCATCTGTGTCTTTTGAAGGCTGATGAAGTTGTATGGTGTTGTGGATAAGCTCTAGCGATTCTTGATATAGTAATTCTCAATATAAAAATTGGTAGAGGTGTACAAAAAATGAACTGATTGATTTCATATTTCTTAAATTGATTTCAATTGCTTAAAACTTAATCTAAAATTTAAAGTGATAAGGCACAAGTACATCCTAGGCGATGACCGAAATTTCAGAGACACACCTAAACTTAACTATCTGTTGGGTATAAGTTTTAATAATTATGCCATAGTTATGCCTTTATACCCCGGCAAGGTATATTGGGTCCTCTTGATGGGGAGTATACATCGAACTCCATATGTAGCTCACGTGGTTTATGTCGGTTAATAGTATCTCCCACAGTCAGATTCAGATTGCATTGACCATGTATTTAGTTCAACAGGTTATCTTCACGATTAGTACTTGGTCATTGCAACCAGCTCAGTTTTCAGTTATACTTCAGTATATCTATTTCCATGTTTAGTTGTCATATTGATCAACTTAGCATATATCCTGCATGCTCGGTACATTCAAAATACTGACGCATACTTTTGCGCTACATCGTTGTATGATGTAGGTTCAGGCGCTCAGCATATAGACCGCACTTAGCTCGATTTCCAGTCCATACTCAGCAACTTCAGTGGTGAGTCCTCATCATCAGAGGATGTTTCTTTATGCTTTTAATTTAGTTAGTTCATTACTACTTTCAGTATTTTAGAGTTAGATGGGGACTTGTCCCAGTAGCTCGTCAATATTAGAGGCTTTTAGACATAGAGTCAAATTCAGTTGTTTTTGGGATATTCCACATCTGAACACAATTATATTCTCAATTGAACTCTTTTAGAATTACTCATCTTTCACTTATGCTTCCGCTTACATAGAGTTATTTCAATATGTTTGTGATATGTCAGATTCAGGGTTAGTTTGGGGTTACTTGTGACCCTAGGTCCCGTGTTACGTCTAGGGGATAGTCTCGGGGAGTGACAAAAAAGATCTCCAAAGCTAGACACGTTCTGCCACTGCGGTGAGTACCTTGACTAAAATCTGAACATAAGTAGGAGTGAGTGCAATCCACAAGTACTCAATAGGCTTGG
This sequence comes from Solanum infundibuliforme, assembly GCA_029582565.1. NCBI lineage: Eukaryota > Viridiplantae > Streptophyta > Magnoliopsida > Solanales > Solanaceae > Solanum > Solanum infundibuliforme. Next base: position 1,572 of record JAJOOG010012758.1, read on the forward strand.
CCGACTGAGCAAAAGGAATTAATCGACTTATGAAGTATACTAAGAAACGCTTCCACCTGCATACAGAAAAGTCTCATACCGATATCGGTGCCGCCAATTTATAATGAACGACACGAGTAAAGTAAACACATAAGGTCACAATAGTTCCAATATTACAGACAAGTCAAGCAATTCAAATGGTTAATGCAATGCAGTGAGATGATGCAATGATGTGGTGGTACAGTGGAATCAAGATTGTCAACCTATCATATACACCATGTCAAGTTAAGGCTCCTAGACAAGGACCCATGGGGGACTCACAATCCATATACCAAATTACAATCTCATTATCTCATCAACTTGCCACTTCAGTGTGGCCAATGATATAAAAAGGTGTCTCATTTTCTTTCTCAAAAGGAATCTCCACATTTTTCTCAATTTCCCAAGAACATGATATGATGAATGTGAATAGATGCATCACAACACATAGATAACATGGAGGCAATAATAAACTCAACATGTATCAACAGTCTAAATTTCTCAGAACTCGGCTGAATCATGATATACATCCTCATATGAAAAATAGCAGGAAAGAGTTCATTCGAAATAAGTGAATTTCATTTAGAAAGCATTTCGTTTACTCAAAGCATTATAAATTTTTAAACTCAGCCCCTCACTTAGGCATTACAAATCAAATAATATTACAAGCCTGTCACAAAGGTAACTCATGAATCATGTGCTCTCAAAGCAACTAGAACAACAATTAAGGCCCCAATACAAGCTAAACAACACAATCAAGCCCCCATACGGGCAACACAATATAATCAAGCCCCATCACGAGCAACACAATACAACTCACAGTCCAAAATCATGCTACCATCCCATCCCATAGACTAAGACATAAGATCAATTACCTAATCCTAGTCTAGGAAAAGGATAAGCCAAACCTACCTCAAGGCCGAAACTTCACCCGAACAACTCTACCGAAGAAAATTCTCAACCACACGCTAAACGAAATGATCATCAACTATCAAGAATGGAAAGAGTTCATCAAAAATACTCCAACGATACCCATATTGATAGGATTTGAAATCGGGGGAAAATAGTTCAAAAATCACTTCAGAAATCAAAAGGGTAAAATTACATTTTTAGTTAAAAATCAAGTTCTAAAAGCCAAGAGAAGTTCGTGGTTGAAAAATCCATTAAAAACAAGTAAGAATCGAGCTCTAAATCAAGAATTTACTACTTTTTCAACTTTGGAAGAAAACCCCCAAAACCCACATTTGAAATGCACTCAAAAATGAGAAATTTTGGAAAGTCAAAATTAGTTTAGCCACAATACAAGGACCTTAAATCCCGAAAATCAATGAAAACTCATTCCAAATTGGCCTTCAAATCAACAACTTTCAATTTCTCTACTTTAGAGTATAAAATCTCAACTTAATGGATAGAAATCATGAAATATGAAAGGTATATTCTTGGGAAAATAGTAAAATAGGGTTAGAAATATGTACTCAATGATTATGAGAGAAAAACGCATCAAAAATCACCTCAAACCGACTTTTCTAGCTCCATAATATTAAAAATACGAAATAGATATTTAACTTTGCGATTTCAACACTAAAACCCATTTTTCATCGCTCGAAGTCTATTTTTGTGCCACTAAAAGTGTGCATCAACAACCTTGAAAACATCTTCTTGACCCCCGAAACTCATTTGGAATTCTAGAAACACAAACCAATAGTGCAAATTCATCATAAAAAATGTTTTGGAACCAATGGAATCGTCAAATATAAAAAAAAAAGATAGTTATGACCGAAATACCCCTCAGAACCCATTTAGGCCAAAAATTCATCTTTTTAGCTAAATATCCAAATCACAACCTAAGGTCTCGGGACTCTAACCAGTCATCTTACTAAACCAAAATCGATGTTCCAGACTCGATAAAACTAACATAATCCCTATACGACGCTCAGAACTCATAATGTTGAGCAAAGTCAATTATATAAAAAATTCTCAACTCAAAAGGGGCAAAATCACCAAAAACACACCCGATCACATCGGGGACCATACCAATCATTCCCGCAACCCAAACTACGCATGAAAAAGCTAAGAGGGAGGATAAAATGGTCACTTCACCATTAAAAGCAAATTTAGAAGAAATGGGATATTACACTATCCACCACTAAAACACGTGTTTGTCCCTGAACGAAAAGCAAAATAAGATACCTGAAGGGATGAAAAACTGAGGGTATCTACGACGCATATCAGACTCCACCTCCCATGTCGCCTCCTCAACAGGTCGGTGCCTCCACTGCACCTTCACTGACTCAATATGCTTGGATCTCAACTATCTAGTTTGTATATCCAAGATAGCAATCGACTCCTCTTCAAAAGACAAATTCTGATCCAAAGCAACAGAATCCCACTTAATCACATGAGAATCATCATGAAGATATTTCTTAAGCATCGAAACATGGAACACGAGGTGAACCGCAGATAGGCTCGGAGGTAAGGCCAATCTATAGGCTACCTCTCCACAGTTCCCCAAAATCTCAAAAGGTCTAGAAAACCGCAGAGCTTTTCTTTCATTTCAAACTTCATCACACCCTTGGTGGGGCATACCTTAAGCAAAAACCTTTCCCCAATAGAAAAAGACACATCACGAACACACCATTCCGCATACTCTGTGCGATCACAAGGCACTGCTAAATCAACCTCACTAGTATAGTTAACTTAACCAACTGATTGATAGTTAGCAACTAACTAATTAACCAACTTTGTAATCAGTTATAACCGACTCTGCAATCAACTAAGTGCGGTATTCACTTTAACATTATCATGATTCATTAGCTACTTAGTTATTATCAGTAATCAATATGATACATTATTATCATATTATTATAGTCTTAAGTTAATTGCATGTTTCCATTGGGACTACGCTAGGTTCAATAAATGTACATAACTCTTTTTTACATAAAATTTTCACCATAATATGAAATGATAGAAAAAAGTATCTCATGCAATTCAACTATCTCTCAAATATCGAGATAAGTAGCATTTCACTTTTCCCATCCTCCGATACATCTCATTTCCACCTCTATTATATTATTTTCCTAAATTATATACAAATATTTTTGAAATAATATTTTATACTTGTGAAACAAAAAGAAAATCTATTAAAAAACATTTTTGTTGATACCAAACACACCCTTAAATGCCATTTAATCCTTGTGGGCTAAACTGTCCCCACTGCGCCGCCTGGAGCAAAGTAGACAATTGTTCATAGTTGTTATCTATCTTTTCTGGAGTCAGAGAACATTTTTCTTTTGTTGAGACTCATCAATGGTAGGACCAATTCGTCCACAATTTGTGCTTTTTGGCTCATCCATAGTACAATTCAGCTTTAGTCATCAAGGATGGGGTGCAATACTCACTGACCTTTATGCTTGCAAGGTTTTTTTTTTTGTCTTACATCCTCTGTATTTTGAGATTAAGTGTGTGTTGTTACATGAATTTTTATAATCGATGTGGTGAATTGTGAAGTAGTGGATAGTGGGTACCACTTGATTTTGCAACTTTTTTATGGTTCTCAAATAAAATGAGTGATGAAGTCAGAATAGTGCGTTATGATTAGATTAATAATGAAAAGAAATGTTATATTGAAAATTATAATGAAAGAATTGTTATTGTGTAATTAAGAATTAAGGGAACAGTTTGCTGTGGTTCAAGTGTACACAGATTTTACCCCTACTTTTGTGTGCTAGAATCTTCACATTGCTTAATATTCGGATTCTTATTTATGCATAAAATAATGCATAGATTCCTGCATAAGTTACATAATTAGTATTATTTATAAGAATAATATGCAAAATTGCAACCAAATGGTGTGTAAGTTTCATTGAATTTAATGAGGGGATCAATTTTCCTCATTCAAGAAACCAAACTAAGGTATACATGGTTATGCTGAACTCAATTCAAGACTTTCTTGTTTACTACAAAAAATGTTAAGCACTAATGGATGAGTGAACATGAAATTTAGCTTAAATTATTCTTTTTTTGTACTATGAATGTTTTGTTTTGTCAAGAATCAGGAAATTTGGACAAAAGATGTGTGTAAACATTAAAATATTATTATGTAATACATGGAGTAGCATTATGGCCCTGCTAAATTGTTGACATTCACCAGTAGTGGAGATGATACACTTTTTAAACCTTTTTGTCTCCATAACAAGGAACTAATAGGTTTGAATTGTGAATTGTGTGAACTGCATCATCTAAAAGTATAAACGGTTAGAGATGGGACACTTTTAGATATTTATTTTAGGTTCTCAACATCCCTTACGCGACAAACATGTGGAAATGTTCTATTGATAGATGTTGATGAGACTCGAACAGGGAACTTCTACCTGTTGTGTAGCATAGTACCGTGAAGTATTTAATTATTCCCTCATTCCATTCGTGTATGATTTCAACAGTAAGAAAGAGAGGCTGAGATTGACCAGCACTTAGCAAGTGAGATAATTGCTGTTGTTGGCATAAATTGCATGTTTCTTTCAAGTATATTTAGTTAACAGTTCCCTTAGAACATGATAAGTACAGTTTACTTGATTGAAAACTTTCTCCTTTTGTTTTCAAGTTTTCCAATAGCTAAATGATGCTTCTTTTGCATTGTGAATCATCAATAATTGATCGAGCTTCAGTTTTAATTGCTAAATGATGTTATGGTAAAGAATTATAGGACGGCTTTAATTGAGTTGTTCTTAAGTTCACCTCTATTTTGTTTTGCTGTAATTTATTCTTTTTTCTTGCATTATGTTGTTTTTCCATGCTTTCAGATGTGATTAACTATTGAAAGGTTTTCAAGGTAGTGGTGCCTCTTCTTTCGTGGATTAAAATGATAATCGTTTAGTTTGAATTTGAACTTTTTTCAATAAGTGGTGTAGATACATGTTTTGAAATGAAGAATGAAATACTTCTAAGGCTAGCTCAATGCCTACTTATTATGTTTTGTGTGTGCTCTGGAGTTTATCATAATTTTCAGTCACTTGCTTGTACAAAGGCCGGGGCTTATTTAATCAATCATACTGATGAAATAGGCAGATATACTGCTGCGTGGATATGCAGGTTGGAATTCAAGGTGTGCACTTCAAGTCTTGGATGAAGTGTTCCCCAAGGTAATTGGTTGATGATCAAAGTGTGCTGTCCTTTTCCTACTTCCATGTTTGAATAATTTTATCTATGTTCCAAGACAATGTAGCATTTGCTAGGCAACTTCATGGAAATTTTTGAAAATCATCTAACTTAGTGTTCAGTTCCTCTGTTCCGCTCATAATTAATGTTGTTGGCTCATATGTTTTTAAACTTAGGATGCAGCTGTACAGCCTTCTCTGGTCATAGTTTATTTTGGAGGGAACGATTCAATGGAACCTCACCCAAGTGGCCTCGGTGCTCATGTTCCTCTTCCTGAATATGTAGAGAACATGAGGAAGATTGCAACTCATCTGAAGGTAACATTTCTAAAATTGAGTTGCACGCCGTGAATATACTCCAATGTGGTCTGGATTAACATTAAAGAATAAGAATACCTTGTTTTTCCTCACAACAAGTCTGCACGGGAAACTGTAATCTGTTTTTGTTTCAAATTTGACAATATGTATTTCAACCTTTTATTTTGGTGACACTTTCATTCATCCTATAATAGCTCAGTTCTCAATCATCAGGTCAAATTAATGGTGATACAAACAGTATATTTGAGCCACTTGCTTTTCTTGGATGAAGTGTTACCAAAATATTAAAATAAAGCGAATGTACACAGATATTCTGATAAAATCTAGTTAGCACTTCAGCATCAACCTTTTTTTTTTTTAACAATATTGAATTTGGTTTGATTTGTAACATGTATCTGCTGCACTACCAGAGCTTCTCTCAGAAGACTCGGATAATCTTTCTCACTGCTCCTCCCGTGAATGAGGCACAAATGGCTGAAGTATTTGGGTAATCAACGTAACGCTAAGCATGGAAGTTTTTTTCATGGTTTGTTGAATTTCTTATTGCTAAACTAGTGACACATGCTTCTCATTACTGCACATAACCAGTAATGATCTTGGTCGATCAAATGAATCCTGTCGGAAATATTCAGACGCTTGTGTACAGTTGTGCCAAGAGTTAGGTGTGAAGGTTATAGATCTTTGGAAAGCACTTCAACAGAGGGATGATTGGTTGACTGCTTGCTTTTCGTAAGTTTTTTATTTATTCGAAATCACTTTTTGTGTTTTGTCATGCTGAACATGTAAAATTAACTGTCGCTTTGGCGATACAAAATCCAGCTTCACACACTACATAAAAAATGATCATTAGCGGCAATTAATTCTTAATTACCACTAAATATGTATTCTTAGCGGCAATTAGCACTCTTTGTATATGTCCCTAAAGCCTTTAGCGACATTGGTCCTAATGGCACTTAACTAATGCCGGTAAAGACTTTATCACTCTTTATTAATGTTAGTATTTACTACCGCTAAAAGTTGTTTTTGTTGTAGTGACATATGTGTCAATCAATTAAATTTGGAACTACCTTTCTTAAGATATCTACTTTAAAGAGTCAACTGGTTCAAGTTTAAATTTTGGTAGATCTTTCCTTTTGGCTAGTACCTGTAGTAATCAACTAAAATGCTACCATATCTTCTCGGTAAGGACTGTATCGCTGTTAAATGTTCTGAAAAACTTGAAAATGCAAGGGGATACTACAGGTCTTTCTGTCATAAGTGGCATGTTTTGTTTGCTTGGATATGGACATAAGTGACATCAAATTTACTTGAACTATGTAACGAAGTAGGCATTTGTGAAGGAATGGACTTACATGGTTGTTATGACTGCCTCGTGGCAATGGTGACGGATATTTGTTCGGATGGACTCTTTTTCCATGGGTTAGAAATCAAAGCATCTATAGATGAGCTTAGGTTTTCTCTCATTTTGCTCGTCATGTCATAGATCACTTACATGATCGAAAACTCCACCGATCGGCTACCTACTAACCTTCTACCCTAATCCTTGATCTTCATATCTTCCTATCGAGGGTCATGTCCTCAGTAAGATGAAGTTGTGCCAAGTTATGTCTAATCACCCACCCCAATTATTTTTCAGCCTACCCCTATTTCTCCTAACTTCTACTACAACCAAGCTCTCACACATCCTAACTAGCGCATCCTCGCCCCTCCTCTTCAAATGTCTAAACCACCTCAACCTCATTTCCCTCATCTTGTCCTCCACGGAGGCCACTCCCACTTTGCCCCGTTTAACTTTGTTCTTAATCATATCTCTCCTAGTATGTCCACACATCTATTTGACCATTCTCATTTCCACTACCTTTATCTTCTGAACATGAGCATTCCCGAGTGACCAGCACTCTACCTTGTACAACAGTGTTGGTCAAACCACTACTCTGTATAACTTACCACATTGCTGAGCACACTATACATATTAAATTTTGTCAGTGGTTCTGATCATAGATCTAGCTGAATGATACCTTGTATCCTGGTTGTTTTTATACTAAACCTTCTTTGGCGCTTATTCTGTTAGCAATCGTCATGTTTATGTGATATTTCCTTTCCTATTTGCTTCTAATGTTAGATCATCTTTGACACGTCCCGTTGGCAATCACCATCTTCATGTATAACTTTCTTGATTTGTTTTCTGAAGGGATGGAATACATTTATCATGTGAAGGCAGCGAAATTGTGATCAAGGAAATCTTGAAAGTTATCAAAGAGGCGGACTGGGAACCTAACCTGCATTGGAGATCATTACCTACTGAATTCCCCGAAATCTCTCCGTGTATCTTTGTTGATCCAGAGGGTTCGACGGCTATAAAAGTTTCAGAGATGGATTTTGCATGGCAGACTCAATGGCAATAGTTCAGACTCTGATTATTCATTTGAACTTGTCTTCATGAGATCTGTTGGTTTTCTTACCATGTATGTGAATTCTTCCAAGAAAATATAATGCAAGTCTTCCCTATGAAATCAACTTATTACAACTCCTTGTTTTTTTTCCTTTTTCACTCTGTATTTGGTATCCGTTTTGAATTTCTGGATTGGCTGCATTCGCGGCCCCATAAGGTTCATTTAAGGGGAAGCACTCCCTACTAGTATTTTTCCATTTATAAGGCTCAAACCTGAAACCTCTAGTTAATGATGGAGGCATAGCTCCAACATTTTGATTTAATAGGTTCAATCTTCAGATTTTATCACTAAACACATTATATTTTTGAAATTTTAGGTTCATAATCTATTATTTATTAAACATTTGTAGTAACTTTTTACACATATCTATGTTGTGTCGAAAATATTGGGTATATATGAATTAAGTATTTATGTTTTCTATTTGTCACTATTTATCTATCACGTTACAATCTTGAACGATAACTCTCCTCCTTTATTCGGAATTCTGATCTCCTATACCTGGTGCCAGGCATATGGAGATATTCCACATGAATGATAAAGTTTTTAGGAACAAATTAAGCCTTTTCCTTTATTAGCATAAAAGGATTTAGACCACCTAATTATCTGATCTCAACACAAGAAAAATATGAAATGGAAAAATCTTTTCTTCTGCTATTTCTAGACCACTTTCTAATTCTTTCTATCACATATTGAGTATCTTGAAAAAATAATGAGCGGGATTTATTCTAGTGATTGAGCATATTTGATAAATTGAAGATTCGAGTAACATGGGAAATAAGTGGGAACAATACAATTGATCACATTTTGAAGAGGCAAAGAAATGCCATTATTAAGATAAAAGATTCTTATAATATATGATGGAAAGGGATCATAATTACCAAATATAATACTTAATTCCTTTCAAAATATAACAATTTAGAAAAATAGAAGATCCGTGAATTTTAGGCTCATATTTTGGTATATCTGATGTATGCCTAGTGTATGTCAGCATAATGTATAAACATGACCCTTAACTTAGCTTCAGCGGACAACTATGCCCTCCAACTTTGAGTGTGCACAAGTAGGCACTGAAACACGTATAAAATTGAACAAGTAGACACGCGTGTCCTACATGGCATAATACACGTTGGATGCCACATAGGACACAAAATTGCCATGTAGGGTGCCATGTAGAACGAATGTGTCTATTTGTTCAATTTTATACAAGTTTAAGTGTCTGCTTGTGCACACCCAAAGTTAAAGGTAATAGTTGCCAGCTAATACCAAGTTAAGGATCATAATTATGTATTATGCTTATATATTGCTGTATTTTCTATTTATCATATTATACATACAATTGTACACAGACATACGGGTGCATACAACGGCATACAAGTATGTATATCACTAAATATTGTCCGTATGTCAAAGTATATTTTTGTATGCCATGTGTATGTCAAGTGTATTTATTGGTATGTATAATGATATATTATGATATACATGAAGAGAAAATTGTGGAAATCATAAAAGAGAACTCTAACACGACTAAGGTATGTATAAAAGATAAGACAAAATACCATTTTTTTATGAAATTAATTGGAAGTTATATATATATAGGATCCCCTGAATTGAATTGGGTCCATGAATCTAAGAAATGGTGAGAATTTTTTATCTCTCACAATCTCTCTCGATTTGAAAATTGAGTATATATATATATATATATCTATATTTTTATTTTTTATTTTTCTACTTAGGAGTAAAATTTGGATATCACTGTCTGTGATGAAAATTTTCTTTAAAATGTCATGGTAACCCTTGAATGATTCTTAAAATATTATTTAATTAATGTTTGTGAATGATTGGTAGAGATGTGTGCAAAATAACATTATTATAAACCACATCTAAGAATAAAATAGAGATTATTTAGTGGTTGTAAACACATAATTGGCCTTAATAATTAAGCAAATACAAGTTGACTATTCTCTCACATGACTTTTTAGTCTTCCTTTCAAAGCTATGGGAAAAGAAAAAGTCTTGGCTTGATCTGAGATCACTTTCATTGTACTGCTGCTAATTTGATCGACCAATGACATTAAAAAGAAAAGATTGAATTAATAATCAAAACCCTAGCTAGTTAAGTTATTACTATATAATGTACTTTTTACCAGTTTTAAGTAAAAGAATATAATGTACTTGAAATTGATTACATGTTTTCCAAAGTTCAACTCCGCAAAAAAATCTAAAATTTCAAGCTCAAACACTTCACATTTACCCTATCTAACAGGAATATGCAATTCAAAATGCTGACAAAATCGTCTACTACATTCATATATAACTCCAACCAGCTACATCAAATAAGCTGAACGAAATCCACAGAAAGCCAACAAGAATCTCGTAGGATCGAAACGTATATAAAAGAGTTCATAGTAAATATACAAGCATCCAAGAAATTTTTTTATATAATGACTATATGATACATCAAGGACAAATCTCAAACCAAGCATATAGATGACGACATGCCCAAACAAATGATAACATTACCAAACAAATGATACATACAGAAGGTGGGATTAAAAAAAAAAAACTAAATTAACAGCAGCAAGAACGGTGGCAGCAGCAGCAGCAGCAGTAGTAGAGTCGCCAACACCCCAACTTCCACTGTAGAAATCAAATTTAATGGTGTTTGCCTCCTCCAAGAATAATATGAAACAAAACTAGGCAACATACACCAGAGTTCAAAGCCTCAACATTAGTGATAGACCAGAGTAAGTCTCAAATACGGTCAGATACGTGCACTGCTATCCAATCAAAACCTTTAACTGGAGAGCTGGAACCTCCCACTAGGCTTTTTCCTTCTCCACCCCTGCAAAGTTGAAAATTGTTTAATTTCTCCTCCATCTTAAGAGCAAGGATTTGAGATGTCAGACAGTAACAGAGACTTACAAAGGCAGCATAGTAAACAAATGTCAGACCAGCTAAAACAATGAATCCAATTTGAAACACGTTGTACCTGCGAAGATATCTTTCCCCATTCATAACATGATTCTTGCAGCCAGAAAACCAGCTCTTGATGAAAATCTAGAAACAACAGCAACTTACTTGTATAGATACTTAATTCCACGAAGAGATTGCAGATTGTGACCAAATATTTCTTGAGCAGCAGTCGCTTGAGCATAGTATGCAAAGGCCGTGGCGCAGAACTGAATGACACTGCAAGCGCAGAAAACAAAAGATCATACTACCAAACTTTTACGCCAAGTGAAAGCAGGAGAAAGGTGGTTATCAATCCAAAAACTGCAGATTGGCTAATACCCTTTCAGAAAACCAGAATATTAAGTGAACATATATTTAGCATCCTCGAATTTCATGTCTTCTATATACCACCTATCAACTCAGCCAAGTATTTAATAGATGAAACCATTATCCAACAAAGTAGATGAAGCTATCTGTTTTTTATTTAGAAATAAAGGGGGCAATGCACGTCCTTTAAACAAGTGCCACATAAAATTCAGCACGGAAGTTTCAGGATATCCTGTCAGAGGAATCCTTTCTTTCCTTTCCATAGTAACCTACATAAGGTGTAACTAGTAAATGGTCTAGAACCACAATACCCCCAAGTTAGATCAAAGCTACAACAATAATTCCCAGTTCAACTTATAAGAAGCAGGCTGCTTCTTTTGTAGGATCTAGCCATAACCTGGAGGACCTGATTTAGCATGTTGTTTCATGCCTCACTTCAGAGTTCAGCCAAATATCAACACTCAATTTCCCAATAAATTGAATCCTAGCTGGTACATTAAATGCTTTACTATTTGCATGGACAACCCAAAGTGTCCCACACACCAGTGGTCTAAGCACTTGTCCTTCAGATATTCATCATTAAGATCAATTATTACACCGCTGAAAATGGAACAAATACATAAGAAAATTGAACAGCACTACTCCTACCTGATGGAGCAAAGAAGAATAAGGCCCACATTGAAAAGAAAGGAGTTCATTAGCGTAGCTCCCCACCTGTAAATAGTGGTCCAGCACAGCAGTGAGACAGGAGCAAAGCAGGTGGCAAACAGATTCAATAAAGTATAATTGCAAACAGCAGAAGAAATTTACTTCATTGGGTGAATCGTAACAAAAACTAATCTCAAGCCAATCATCATTGCTCCAGCAATCACTGCAAGCAGAAGGTAGAAGCAAAAAAATGCAAAAGCTGCAGTGCCCAAAAGACCTGGAGAAATAACAGAAAAAAATACCATCACATTTCATGTATCAGTCACCATACGTAGCAAATAAGGCAGGGGAGAGAAAGGTTGAAGGTACCCCAAATATCATCTAGTTTGATGAAAACCTCATTAAGGAAGGAAGAAAGTGGAGGATCAATCAGAAGATATATCACGATATGGGCAACCCAAGCTACAGAGACAATCAGCCTGTTTACATGAACCAATAAACACAGATTCACTACATACCATCTATTTATGTCAAATTATTCCAAAAAAAACTAGTGGAAATTAAAATTCCATCACATTCCCACATACCCTAAAACGCCTAGAATGAGTTTTGCCAAGTAACCTAGAACCGTCATTGCCCAAGCAGTCTCAGCCTGCCAAAAAGAGGCCATCAAACCAGTTTGCTCAACAAAATTACTTTGGCAAGGTATGAAAAATAAGATTTTAGCCTGCCAAGTATAAAAGCACGTCTCTTTACCTTTTCACCTTGAGGATACATTTCCTCTAGAGCCTTGACATCGTCTTCAAGAAGAAGAACCTCCTGCAAGGTAAAACAAAAAATCATTTATCACACTAGCATAAAAAGAAACCAGTATTTTTCAGTTTATTCATTTCTTGATATATTAATCTGACAAGAAAACAGAATCTTCATCCAACATCCTAAGATAAATGAGATAAAATTGACATGACGTCTGAGGTAAAATCATCAATAACTTAATGTAGAATTTCGAGGCAAAATGGATCATACATATCAAGAGGAGCGTCACTTGCATACACAGATTATGGACATCGATTGATCATATTAAAATAGCATAGCATGGTTTATTCAGCCTTTGCGGGAGAAGCGTCAAGCTCAACTTATAAAAAGTTCTATTTTATTTATTTTTATTTCAAATTTCATAAAATGTATAATGGCCATTTGAACAGTGATTTTCACCTCACCTCCCACCCCTTTTTCCTACTTACACAACAGATACTATTTGCGGAGTCATACAACTTGCTATTCAATTAGAAACTATTCAAACATTTCTATATTTTACTTTTGTTGTGCTGTGAAGGAGGGGTGTCATTCCCCTATCAACAATATTATGTTTACTTATATTCTTGATAAAAAATTTGTTTTGTAGGAATTTGTTGTTGATTCTTGTGAATTGAAATGGATAGATTTTTGAAGAAACATAATTCTTCTCAACCAAGTTCTAGTTTTAGATATAATTATCCGCGTCTTATAGATGAGTTTGATTTGCAGTCACTTAAACCCGATCCTTGAGAAAGAATACCAATTGATAAATATAACCTAGAATACGGGATGAAGTGAGAAGACACTATATTCAACAAGGGCCTTGTCAACCTGTTGTTTTTAATTTCCTCAAACTAAATTCAAGAAGAAAATGCATCGATTTAGTTCAACATGGTTTGAGGGTTCATATTCTAGGTGGATGGAGAATTGTGTGAAGAGAGATGTTGTATTTTGCTTATGTTGCTATTTACTTAAAAATGACTATCCAAGAGGGAAATGCGGGTGATTTTTTGACAAAAAAAGATTTTAAGGCTTGGAATCATAGTTCGGATTTCGGAACGATTTGATTTATATGTTGGTGAAGTAAACAGCATCCACAATAGGTGTTTCAACAAGATGCTAGATTTGGAGAATCAATCTCAATCCATTCAAGTTGCTTTTGACAAGCAATCTAAGAAAACAAGAAGTGAGCATCGAATTCGGTTAGAGGCTTCTACTAATGTGGCAAGGTTCCTCTTGGAATTTGGGTTTATCTTTTCAAGGTCATGATGAAAGTGAATCTTCAAAAAGCTAAAGGCCTTTTTCTAGGTTTTTTGGAATGGCTTGAAAAAATGCTATGATGACTTCTCCAAAAATTCAAAAGGATATTGTGAGTGCTTGTACACAAGAAACCATGAAAGTATAATTGATGACTTGGATGGAGATTTTTTTTGGAATATTAGTTCATGAATCCAAGAACCTAACACACCATGAACATATGGCCCTTTTACTTTGCGATATGTTAATAAAAAGGCAAAGTGAATGAACAAGTTATTTGCTATTATTCGTGCTGGTGAGACATGGCACAATCTTTGAAGGAAACAATATGCTCTTTGCTTTTGAGATACTCTGAGTATATCTAAAATACGTGGACAAGACTATGATGGGGCATGTAACATGCAGGGGGAGATAAATGATTTTTAAGCTTTGATTTTGCAGAAAACTCCATCGATATATTGCACTCACTGTTTTGCTCACCAATTAAAATTGACACTTGTACCTATTGCCAAAGAAAATTTGCTTGTGGACAACTTCTTTACTATAATTGCTAAAGTGTTGAACATGATTAAAGCATCATTTAAGTGTAGAGATCAACTTCGGGACCAAGCAGAAATGTTGGAACAAATATTAGAAAGCAATGAAGTTCAAAGTGGAAAAAGTTTAAATCAAGAACGAGGGCTTCTAAGACTAGGTGACACTCATTGGGATCTCATTTTACAACATTGGTTCACTTTGTTGTTTTATTTTCATCTATAGCTCATGTGCTAGATACAATTAAATGTGGACGACAAAAATGAAAAGAACATTCAGAGAAACCATGATAAAAATAAGATATACCTTTTCGACTGCCTTCACATTCTTCCGCCATTTTCTTCCCTTACTTCCGCTCCTTTCTTCTTGATGAAGTGCATCAGTTGCTTTCTTCAATTCTTTCGCTTTTTTACCTAGCTCGGTAGCTTCCTGCAAAATCAAAATGAAGCATCATGAGTCATGACACCAGTGTGTATGCCTTTCTTTATTTAATTTTAAACATCCGTTCAGGAAAATATGCAAAGAGCTTCTAACAGAAGAAAATACCTTGATATACTGTGACCGTGTAATAACAGCCTTTGGACGCCTGATGAACGAAAATATAAGTCCCAACGGGAGACAAGCAATGCCAACACCACCAAAAATCTGGATATAATATGAGAAGCAGATAAGTCAGTACCAAACATGCATATTAGGGTGACGGGTTCTCTTCTTTGTCCTCCAATGCTGCTCCTCAACCTCACAAGAACCGATCACCCTAACCCCCTCAACTATAATCAGAAGACACAACAAAAGATTCATGGTCAAGTAGCCACCCTTACAGAAAATTTATTTATATTCAACTGCAAACGACAGAAAAATTCCTCAACTTGATTCTAAATTCTACACTTAAAAACCAGCTAAGTGATATCTAAGAAGTTCTCCATATTAAGAGGCATTATACCGAAACAGAAATGACTGAAGAACTGAATATTCAGTCTCTTCATCACAACAATAACAATATTCAAGTGTCTAAAATTAAGTACTGTCATACCGTGAAAAGTACAGATCCAACAATGGTAGCCAGAGCAACGACATATTCAGGAAAAGTAGCATGCATAGTCCAGGTTGTCTCAGAGGAAGCATTAGCAGAATATGCAGAACACTGGTAACAATTGAAGGCAAGGATTAGAATGGCGGCTTTGGAACAAGACATTAAACTACTTATCGATGCTTACATAAGCTCAACTAACAAATAAACAAAAACATTTAAATTTGCACCAACCTGACGGGCACCATTTCCAATACATTGTTGACCATTGTTAAAATCAAATGAATTTGGAAAGGAAGTGGTGGCTGATGACAGGTGTCTTACAGTGAAGTCTGCCTTTCCAGCGAACCCTGAAATACTCAAAAGAGGGTAGATAAAGATCAGAAAAGACGTGTGATGAACAACAAAACCAAAGCAAATTACCCAAACTTAAGCAAATTACCCAAACTTAAGCAAATTAAATATAACTAGACACTTCAGTAGTTCAGTATACTTATCAGGAAAAAAAAAGTGGTAAAATGTGCAAGGAGATCCACAAAGTTAGAAGCAATGAAGGTAACAAATTGCAATTGAAAACTATATAAACCCTAAGGAAAGGGATGAATGTAACTATGTAAGTAAAGTATGTTCGCCATTGCATAATTAAGCGAAGAGCAAGGTGCCAAATTAGCAGCAGTTTTGGGGTCCCAAAAGTTTATAACTACTTAAAGTGGCAGTATAATTCTTGATGACATGCCACATGCAGTG
The DNA here is from genome assembly GCA_029582565.1 of Solanum infundibuliforme. Classification (NCBI taxonomy): domain Eukaryota; kingdom Viridiplantae; phylum Streptophyta; class Magnoliopsida; order Solanales; family Solanaceae; genus Solanum; species Solanum infundibuliforme. The sequence continues at coordinate 17,807 of JAJOOG010012758.1, forward strand.
GACAAGATCACATCCCCCTCTCTATTGGTTCTTCAGCAGTATCCACAAGTAAAAAATGCATAAAGTTTCAAAATCTGGCCCAAAAACCACACTTCCATATCTGATAAAAAATAGATCCAAGTAGCACTACAACAACTAGAGTGGCAAAGATGGGAAAATCAGTGGGACGGTTGTGATTGAGCCACAAACCAGATGAGACATTCTTGACACCATCTTGTGTATAATCAGGAGTATTTAACTTATAATAAGAAAACTAAAATGGCAAAATACAACTCCTAACTCTAGGCATACAATCCCCATAAACAGCATCCAAATATTCTTCTTTTCGTATTTGTCCCGTCATCTATAGGGGGCAAAATTCATGAGAAAAAACTCCTAACTGAAGAAACTGTAACACATGATAGTGAAGTCCAAATAAGAAACACAGCAACTACACATGATAGAGAAGCTCAAATAAGAAACACGACAACTCCCTCAATAAGCCGGTAATTTGAACCATTAGACAACTAAAGTAAGTATGTGACCTTTATACCAATTTCACTCCATATCCAAGACTCACACTTTTAACTCTGCCTATGAGAACTTCTCAATGCAATCGTCAGTTCAAACCACAATAAAGGAAGAGAATGTAGGTTAACTGCTAACAGTAGCCAAAAGATACTCTTAACTCTTGCATTTAATGGATACAGATAATTCATTGAGTCAACCCAACTAATTTTGGTATATGGCATAGTTGATTGTCATCTAAAATGCCCAACTCCGTACCCAAATTCTGGCATTTCCCGATCAAAATTAACTAGTCCCCAAGCTCACCCGACATCACATTAGCATCCAAAGCTAGAAATGCACAGCATATTATACATGTCAACAAGTCTCATCAACACACAAATTACTCGAAACTTACCATATAAAATTCCAAGCAACAAAGCACACACGATTGCTGTGACCAACACCCAACACATTGCACTTTTAAGCCTTTTGGCAATTGTCCTACAGAATACAGAAAATCAAAACATCAGAATAGCAATTCCATACCATACACATCGTGTCCAAAATTGTTCGAATACACGTACTTATCCTGGTCGCCTTCGTAGTAGAACATAGCAAAAGGAATGACGAAGAAAACGAGAATAGCATCAACAATGTAGATAGCAAGCCACAGTTGCTTCATCGGAAGCGTGAGATTACACGCTCCATTATAAATCGCGTGTTGACAAGCCTGCCGGTTTGCAACATCGGCCGGTAACATGAGAATAGAAATGGCAGCGATTGAGAGGCCAAAAACGACAACGAATTTGGGGAAATAGGCTTGATTAGCATCATCAGGATGCTGATAATTGATGAGAAGATAGACATTGAATATGAAAACGAGAATGCATACGACTATGGCAACAATAACCAAGGCGAGATTGAAATCCCCCATTGTTGTGTGAAGATTTCTCGATTCGGATCAATTTTGAAGGTTGATTCGAATCGGAACAACGTGTGAATGAGAAGAATTTAGGGTTTGGGTTTGAAATTTGATGAACAGAGGCCCTTTTTCAGATCTGGGTTTTCGAAAAGAAGGGGAAAAAGAGAAGGGGCGGATTTGCTCCGGTAGCAGTTTGATGTGTTTGAGCTGGAGAGTTTTGAGTATTACTGATTTACCCTTTTTCAAAAAAAAAAAAAAAAATTCTCTAATAAGTAATTTTGGTCTGCCAACAGCAATGGAACGTAGAGAGACTCGAAATATGTCTTCTAATTTTGGTGAGCACAAGTAAATATCTTAAATTTATAAAAAGTTAAATAACTAGACATATTAGTGATTTGTGTTTATATTTCGTGAATATTTCATCATTTCTTTAGTATTTTAGTAAAAAATTATGTAGATATAAAATAGTGATATGGGTCAATTTTTATATTTAAAAAATATGAAATCATCATACAAAATTTTCAAATCAAGTTTGTTTGAATTTGAAATTTTATGTCATAATTTAAAATTACGAGATGAAATCACTAAACGGAGGGCTTAAATGTAATTTGAAATATATTAGTAGAGGGAACAGCCTGGCAAAAGTAAGGCATTATTTGTTGTTTCCAACGGTTTCGCTGGATTAGAAAATTTTAAAATATGCACCCTATGCCTTCCACTCAGACAGTCGCCCATAGTTTTCTACTCTTTTTTTCTTTTTTTTCACTTTTACTATGGTCGAAATTATACGTCGTGTTTATGAAGAAAAAAATAAAAAATATTTTTTTGCAAAAATTATCTATTTTGCGTTACTCTATGATGTATGTTGAAAATTAGACTCGTTCAAATCTTTTCAATCTCTCTTCGATTTTAGTAGAATTAGTTGATTTTTTTATTTATTTAAGAGTTATCTAACGATTATCATAATTGATAAAATTTGATAGAATTAAATTTTCATAAGTTAATTTCCTACAACCAATCAAGAAAAGCAATATACTCATAATGTTTATCATAAATTCATAATCATGTAATGTGTCGCTCTTATTATGAAGAGACTTATGAAAATTAGGAGTATTAAATTTGTATATGAAATATAATCTATAATTGATTTTGTTAAATAATCAAGTTTGTATACTTTTTGTAGTACAGATAGTGTGTTTTATTAATTATACAAGATTCTATTAAAAAGGATTTAACACTTTTTGTAATACAAATAGTGTGTTTTAATTGTACAAGATTCTATTAAAAAGGATTTTGTTCTATGTAGTTGACCATAAAAGTTTCAAAAATATCTATATTTTTCTAAAGATCTATAATTGAATATACAAAATAAACATTATGAACACCTCATAGTCTAGTACCTACAACTAACGAATATATTTTTATCTAATGCTGGGTAATAATATATATTTTTTTTGAAAAATTAAGGACTAGAATATTATTTTTAAAATATGGATTATAATATTGCTTAGATTATAATTTATTTTTAAAAATAAAATAAAGATGTATTTTGAATTTTAAAACGTGAATTTGATCAACTTTTAAGATACAATTTTTTGTCACTCTCAAAATTTCTACCCCTCCGGCTTAAATAAATAGTCACTTTAGCTCAGAAATAATTGTCCATCTTAAGAATTTAAGACTCAAATTTACAATTGTTTTCAACTATAATTTTGATATTAAAGAGTATGAATAATATTTAAGAGGAACTAATCAAATATGCTTTCATAAAATAGGGATAATTTAGTAAATTATATCTTGTATATTTATTATAATTGGTGTAAAAAAGCTAACACTGCAATTAAAATAGAATGGAGGGAGTGAAGACATTGATTTATTTATTTTTTTGGATAAATTCATATTGAATTTTGGAATAAATCATAAATTTATAAAATGTCGATCAAGTCAATTTTTTTGTTTAACTTGCAATAATATGAATTAAATGAAGTTTAATTACATTTGGGTCAAACTATTAAATTGACAAGACAAGTCCAATACTCTTCAAAATCAAAGGCCGCGAGAATTACTTGAAGACCAAATACTTCAAACCTTAACTCATGCTTATGTAAAGGAATCTTTATAAGGGCAGGAAAAAAAAAGAAATACAAAGAGAAACTCTCATCTTGAGTTGTGTTATGCAAGTCTCATGTATACAAAGAAGTCTTCATTTTCGAGTGGCGAGCTCCAAGTTTTCATATTGTGATCAAAGTTCGATTTTGCATTCGTGGTGAAATTTCAACAAGTATTCCATCGATTCAAGAACAAAACAAAGCTCTTGAATTGACAACCATAAAAAGAAAAGTATGAGAATTACATCTTTTTATAAAAGATTTTATAAAAATTCTAACCCTCATAAGTTATTGAGATCAAATAGTACTATTTTACTTGTTTAAAATGACCCTATGAATTGTGAGCATGCATAGAAGGATATGTGGATTATCTTGATATCTGAATATGAAAATTTATGTTCACTCACCTTTATGAATTTAAAAGTTGGATTATGATGGCATTTTGTGATACTAATTATTTAAACTGTGGATTGAACTAATATGAAGTTTTTGTGCAATTGAAAAATTGAAATGAGTTGATTGACTTATATAAATTGTGTATAGCATGAATATGTATGTGTTATTCTTGGATCGATATTGCATGACTACGCGCGCGTACACTCACATATACATAGAGAGAGAAAGCATGTGTATACACAAAATAAGTCAATATAATCTATTAAATTGTGAGTCCTGATTATTCGATAAAGAAAGCAAGTGTATACACAACATATACATAATATTCATATCATTATTTTTATATATTAATTGTTGAAATATGTAAAAGTGAAGGATTACATGTTATTTCACTACTTTATTTCTTCTTTGATGTTGGTTGGGTTCGAATATCGTATTTGTAGCTACTAGTTTGTGTCTTTCATAGATGCAATTTTAATAATGGTAACTAACTTTAGACTGTTACCTTCTCAAAAAAATAAATAATGGTAACTAACTTTAATAAAGCAGTATAAGGATGACTCTCGTCAGTACTTCATTTGAGGGTCAATCGATGATATTGTTTAGTACATGTGTTTTTTGGTAGGGGTGTGCAAAAACCGAACCGACCGATAAATCAAACCAATAAAAGTGTTATTGGTTTATTGTTATTGGGTTAACGGTTATTTAATGGTTTTACAAAAAAAATTTATTGGGTTATCGGTTCCTTATTAGTTTTTTAATATTGGGTTATTGGGTTAACCAATAACCCATTAAGAATATAATTATTTACTATTTTAATTTTTAGTTATACATATATATAATATATTAAACAAAAAATATTAATATAATTAGTAACATATTAGACTAAAAATATAAAAACCCTACGCAATAATTAACACTACTTAACAGTTAACTCTCCTCTCTACTTTTAGTTATTTAACCTTTAGGTTCTACGGAGTATTACTTATTTACTTTAGTTAGTTTATAATTGATTAATATTAGCTTTTGCATGATTGTAA